>JANHFO010003742.1:62183-74138 GCA_032468095.1 Pareas carinatus
AATTTTTGGCCACATTAACTATTTATATTTTTAAATTATTTTTAAACTCTGTCTTGTATGTTTTTGTTATTGTTGTTGTTTTATTGTTCTTTTTAAATGGTTGTCACCGCCCTGGATCCCTTCGGGGAGAAGGGCGGTATATAAATAAATAAATAAATAAATAAATAAAATAATAAATAAGTCCACAAGCCTTAAAGGGACCAAGGTTGGAGACCTCTGGCCTATGGGATGACCCAGGAAGAAAGCCTACAACTGCAGGTAGTCCTCGACTTACAACCACAATTGAGTCCAAAGTTCATGTTGTTAAGTGAGACATTTGTTTCATGAGTTTTACTTGGTTTTACAACCTTTCTCGCCACAATTATTAAGTGAATCGCTGGAGTTGTGGCGTTAGTAACTCGGTTATAAGTGACTCTGGCTTCCTCATTGACTTTGCTTGTCAGAAGGTTGCAAAAGGGGATTATGCGACCCTGGGACACGGCAACGGCCATAAATATGAGTCAGTTGCCAAGTGGTTGTATTTTGATCCCATGAACATGGAGATGTGGCAATGGTCGTTAAGTATAAAACATGGACATAAGTCATTTTTTCAGTGCCACTGTAACGTCGGTCACTAAACTAACTGGCTTTTTTTTAAATGAGGCACCTGGTTTTTTTCTGAGTACAGAAGGGAGTAAACTACTCCCGTTGCCTTTCATCCCCAGACTAGGAGCTTTCGCAGGCCTGTCGCTAGGCGACACACTTTTTTTAATAACAGCCTTCTGTACTCAGAAAAAAAAGAGGCGCCTCATAAAAAAAGGCCTATTAGATCCTCTGGTACAAGTCAACAAAGAGAAGAACCGATGACTCAGACATTAATCCAGCCCAGGTTCGAATCCCATCAAGGGTCTGCCTCATTGATGAAAGGTAGAAATAATAAGCCGGAATTGGCCATCCGAGACTCCCTTTCTTTCTTTGCCAGCTGTAAAAAGTTCTTGCTACTAAACTAATTGTTGTAAGTTGAGGACTAACTGAACTGCCGAGGTGCCGGTCTTTGGGCCAGAGGTCTCTCTTTCCTGAGTGTCTGCAATCTTCTCAGCGAAGGTGCCCAGGTAGCACCAAAACTATGGATCCCAGAAGGGAAAAATAGCTTCGTTCATTTTAAGTGGCGCGTTCGTCCTTCCACGAACCGACTAGCTCCCTCAGAAGGTTTTCAAGCACAGGCTCGGTCGGTGACACCGCATGACACGGCCTTCCCTAGAGCGGCAGGGGGCTGGATTGGATGATCTCTGAGGTATCTTTCATCCCGATAATATCTTAAAGCTTGGGAAGCAAAACGAGTCACCCGCTCCAAGAGGAGGAGAAGGGGAAAAAGAAAAAGACACAAGATTGGTACAGCAGCCTTGGGAGTTTGCCTTAACCCAAAATCAGCAACCGGGGCCAAGTAAGCTATTAAGCAATGTCTCAGGATGGATAGTTTATCTGCCTGGGGGCTGACAGTTAATTAAGGAAATCGATTGCAGCCGGGTTCAAGCGAGGGATCCCCCTTCAGCTTTCTTGGCACCTTCAAATAAGCCGGGAAAGCACCGCGCAAACCACTAAAAACGACTCGGGTTTGTCCAGAGTGTTTCTGGTGGGTGGAGAGGGAAGGAAGGAGGGATGCTGGGGTTGGCCAGTGTTGCTCGTCTAACGGAGGGATTTACATCAGCCGAAATGAAGCCTTGGACCCCCCCCCCAGCTGCAGTGCGGGGTTCACCTTTACTGCCTCGGCATCCTAAAGTGAGATTGATCAGGTATCCTTGAGTTGGAGGGAAAGAGCAGGGTTTGGGAGAGTGTCTCTCCCTCAAGAGATTCCTGCCTTCCTGGACGAAGACAAGGCATCATTTCTCAAGTCCTGTCAGCCGGAGGGAAGTTATTACAGAAGTAAATGAGGCTGCAGAAAATAGAAAGAAAGGCACCTTCGGATGAAGCTTGGTTCCTGCTTCCTGTATCCCAGTGTTTCTCATCAAGTTTAGTGGCTGGGGAATTCTGGGAGTTGAAGTCCAACCACCTTGGAGTCTCCGAAGTTGAGAAATGATGCGCCCTTAGGCCGTCCTTGGCCCAAGGTGACCTGCCATTTAGGCTTTGAAATCCCCCCCCCCCGTTAAAAATACCCCGCTTTTTTTAGCTTCCAAGGCTAGGCCTTCTAATTCTTAGATACAGGCAGTCCTCAACTTATGGCCCATCGCTTAGCAACTGTTTGAGGTTATGACAGACTTGCTCGGGGGTAGCTAGGACCCAGTTTTGAATTTCTGACGGCCATGCTCACCCCCTGCAGTCATGTGTGACCAGTTTTTGAGTGCTCCACAACCTGCCCACATTTCTGGCTGTTTACACTGTCTTGCCGTCACATAACCACTGTTTTTGGCTTTGCTGAAAACCAGCATTTACTTCTAGTTTTTGTTAAATAGCGACCCACAGAGAACAATTTGTTTGTTTAATGACTGCAGTGTTTGCTTAACAACCAGGGCAAAAAAAAGGGTTGTAAAATCGGGTCCCTGACATGGGTGACTCACTTTATGACCGTCATCTTACAACCGTCATAAGACCCCATTAGTTGCAAATTGAGGACTACCTGTGTCGACTTGCTGTGATGTTTCCTGGACCAGTTTCCAAACCAGGGAGGGGAGGAGGCAAATGTCTCCTTTTTCCATCCTTCGATCCAATCTTATAAATAATCAGGTTTAGAAAGCCAGTACTTTTTATGTTGTCTTTTTGTTATATTGTGTTATATATTTTTGTGCTGACACAGAAAGAGAATTCCTGGCTTGGTGGTTAATATATCTGCCTGGGATGCCAGACTTTCAGAGTTCAATTCCCAGTAATAAAGGATGTGGCTAGCTGATGAGAGCTAATAAATTCGAAATAGATCTATCCTGGTCTTCCTTGAATTTATTTATGTGCCAGCACAAAAATATATTACACAATATATATAGTATGCTTATGTCACTGTATCAGTATCTGTAATACTAATGTTTCCCTTTTCTTGAATTGCTCATGTATCTTAGCAGATCATCTATCTATCTATCTATCTATCTATCTATCTATCTATCTATCTATCTATCTATCTATCTATCTATCTAACTGATTTTTTGTCATTGTAAACTGTGTAATGGTTATTATGTGATGCTTCTTTTGGGAGAATAGGATATGAAACATTCCCTACTGACGATTGCATTTTTCAATGCATCATTTTTTTTCTCAGTAAAATAAAACTTACATATATAAAAGTAAAGATCTTGTGGTGATATTTGTATACATGAGGGAGATAAATTCTGAATACAGGCTAAGTTCCCATTTAAAAAATTAAATATTAAAATTTCCCAGCAATTTAAAATTTCACTACTCCGGAGACCTGGGCAGCTTCTTCATGGGCAGGGCACTTCCTCGCTGCTCATGCTCCTGCCAGCGGCGGGCCTCTGCTCTGGCTTGCTGCTGAAGTTTTTTTTTAAAACTGGGTGAAGGCGTGCGCACCGGCAAAGATGGCTCTGCATGCTGACTGTGGCACGCGTGCCATAAGTCCGTCATCACTGATCTAGTACTTAGCTAGCATAAATCTTCACCAATCACAAACTGATAAATTGCATTAATATACACATTACTTGGTAATATTACAGTATCCTTGTGAAATGAAATGAAGATGGACTGCTAATAATATGATTGTCTCCAAATTGAAAAGAAACTTAAGAAATTAGTACAGATTTTTACTTGTATCCAAATTCAAGTTAGATAAAAACAAATAATAACTTATTGTGTATGAGCTGGCCAAGAACACACCAACTGTACCATAGTGATAATTCTAAATCTTTTTCCACAGAAAGATTTTTTTTTAGCTTTTATACAATAAGAATAATGTAGAATATTCAGGATTCTACTGAATTATGCTGGATTATCTGCAAGACTTCCTGTTTTATCTCCACCCAGACCACAATGTCCAACAGGGAAGGCATGATCTGCCCCCCTCAAATTAAACAGTGCTATCTAATGGAAGTTAGGAGGCAAGTGTTCTCTGTTAATATGTCTGTTCTTTGGAATGGCATATTTTTCTGATACTTGGATGGCTCTGACCCCAAGGCACCTTTGGAGGGCACTAAAACTGGGTAATTTTTGCCCATTCCTAAATTTAGCGTAGAATGACATATCCTGATTTCTTTTGATGTTTAATTTTTAAAAAAAATATCGTTAATGTTCATTCTTCTTTATCACCTAGTGTCAAATGTTGAGTTAGCAATTGTATAAATCTAAATAAATAAATGGTGGATCTAACCATGGCGGATCTGAAGGAGGTGGTGCAAGACAGAGGCATGGAGAGTGTTGAGTCATAGAGTGGCTGATGAGAAAAACAAACAAACAAACAAATAAATAAATGTAGTTCTCTAACCTTATGAAGTCTTACATCTTAAACAGAATATCACAAGTATTGCGGGCCCAACTGGCAAAGGAAAGCTCAAGACCATAATGGTTGGAAACATGCAGAAGAGGCCTTCCTCCTGCAGTGGATAGATAATGGCTAGAATGAAGATGGATGATGAAATAGAATGCCACCAATAGGTCAATATCTTCTTCAGTACATTTGATGTAATAAATAACAATCTATAAAACTATTTTAGTCATGTGAAGTCAGCTCAGTTCATAAATTATAGTAAATCGAGTTACTTGGTTTATTGCATTTTACTTTTGCTGGATATTTACATTTGAGACATAACTATTTCATTTAAACAAGTTAGACCTATTGAAGTTAGTGCAATTAGGGACCTAAAGTCAAACTGCAGCCATAATTATTTCATGGGTCACAGTCATAGTGCATTAATTTAATTATGCCTTAATCCTGTCTTTTTTATTTATAGTTCACCATATTTTATATTGCTTCTTACAAAGACAAATTTTAAAAAGCTGAAAAGTAAACCAGGCTGTTTGTTTTTTGTAACAGGCTCATAAATCACAATTCAATTAACAATCACTTTCGACTTATAGTTCCTTGTAGGTTTTCAAAACTAACACAGCAAGAAATAAATAAAGCTATTGAATGGAACTAATGTTGTCTCTACAGCGCTCTGATCTTATATTTATAAATTAAATAAAAACAAGTGCTAGATGAAGGTATGACATTCTCAGCTCCCTAGATAGACTAGACCAGGAAATCAACTTAACAGGAAGACAAATACAGAACCTCGCAAGTTTGCCTGTGCTACATCTCAAAAGCTTTTTATAATGCAATGGATTTGACAATTGGCAGCCAAAATAAAAATACCAGCAGCAGAAAAATCATCAACTGAAATACTAGAAATGCAACACAAATATATCAATAAAGCCTATTCACATGTTCCAACATATACTCAAATTCCCCAAGTCCAGGTTCATAGTCACATGTTCAGTGTCAGAAAAAAATGACAAAAAGCTCAGGGACATTCTGATCCCTGGGGACTCTCTCTCTCTCTCTCTCTCTCTCTCTCTCTCTCTCTCTCTCTCAATATCTACCTACCTACCTTGTTATTTCTTGAGCTTGGACTTGATGAAAAATAATTTAAAAACACTATTAAATACATTAAATGAATAATTATTCATGTATGTAAATACTTATACTAATAATTAATATAAATCCATTTTATTAAATATTGTTTTCATAATTGCACCTAAGAATGGTTTGCAATGATCATAAGTACCTCAAAAGTTCTGAAATACAGATGTAATTGCTTGCCAGTGTCCACAGGGCAGTGCAATAGCAGAAAAAGACCTGTTTCCTGGGTCCTGCAGATCAAACTCTTTAGAAATGGACCTCCAGCCCACCTTTTCTACTGGGATAGGCAGGTGTAATTGAGTGGAGGTTATCCTTGGATAACCTGGCCCCATGCCACTTATTCAACATAAGTAGTTCCAAAATTATAAATATATGTTGAACTATGTCCCCCATACCTATATCTGAATTTCCAGAGTAAAGATTTGCAAGATTTTCAAAACTAATCTATTCAGTAGAGGAAAGCTGGATATAAATTATTCAGCTCAGAGAGTTATTTTCATTGAATGTGGGATGTCATGGAAAGGAGAATGAGTAAACATACCATAGTAAAATGTAATGGAGAATTTAAACAGCAAGCAGAAAATCAACAAGGTTGAAAGCAAAATACAAAAATATATTAAATAATATTTTATATTTAGCTAGGTGGACCAGAAATGAAGCCCCCTTCGTGTTGTTTTTGATGGTAGGGTAGTCAAATTTTAATAAAGCATTAGTAAACTTTCAACACTTCTCATAAACAGATAGTTTAAGCACGAGTCATTTAAAGGAAATCAGAACTCACTTTCTTATAGGATGACACTATTTTTTTCTCTGCATCATATTTCAAAACGGGCTATTTTTAATGTCATATATTTTAGCAAAAATCTAGTTTTATTTTCTTTTAATTGGAATTTGAATGTTTGTTAAAACATCTTCATTAGCAAACTTGCATTACTCTGCTCCACTAGTGTATTGCTAGGAACAGAGCAGCTCATTTGGGACATAAAAAAATGAATTTAAAATGAAATATCTTCCTCCTCCCTCCTCATCAGCATTTTTGAAGCTGCAGGCAACAGACTTCATCTGCAGTGAATCATACAGAATGACATCTTTAATGAAGGAAAGGATAGCAGAAATAAAAGCTATGACATACCAGTTCCATTCTAATATCATTAGTAATATTCTAGCTTCTCTCTACCAACACATTAACTTTCAGGCAGGACTGCTCAGATTGATACGATTAACATTAACATAAAGACTGAAGAGCATTGTACTTCAGCAATGTAGATGACTAGATGCAAACACTGGCCTTAAACAAAAGGATAGAAAACCACCTAACAAACTTGAGGTGCAGTATTTCAACAGTACTTCAACACAGGATGACCATTTTCCACACTATAATCCAAACAATTTTTATTTTTTTTTAGATTCTGGCACAAAAAAACAAACATGCAAAAAAGGCAGCGGTATTCTGCTTCGCCATCTGGTGATCAGCGCACACACGGATTAAAAAGCTGATCTACAACCCATTTGTCGAACGGGTTGCACTGAGAAAATGACCTAACATTTCTCACTTTTATCATTTGACAGAACAGGCTAAAAAGACTTCATCCAGATAAAGCCTGTATAACAGAAAACAAACAGAAGCAGTTGTCAAATGTAGGCAGCAGCAAGAACTTCAATCATCCTCTTTGCATTAAAGCACTCAATGGACACTTTTCAATAACTCATTTTTGCAATATGATCAAATAATCCACTTGGTAACTAGTTAGATGGATTCTAAGTTAAGTTATATTTCAATTCTTACCATCTACACATGCTGGTCTTGCCCTTGTAGTACCGGCAATCTGTCCTTTTTTACATGCACAACGAGCTGTTTGTCGGGCTATAGTTCTTCGAGGCTGACTGCTATCTCTGTCCAAAGTAACAATTTCACATGTACCTGCAGCCAACTGACCTGGAAAGAAAACCAGCAACAGGTATCATAGTCAATAACTATTGTAATCCAAAAGAATCATGACCCAGTGTTGCAACAGACACGTCTCCATAAATGAAAATTCCATTGAAAAATATAGATATCGTTATTTGTAACAAGACAAAGGTAACATTTTTTCTCATGTTTCACCTTGAAGGAAACGATGTTTAAAAAACATGCTGTTTCGAGAAATTAGTTAACATTCATTATTATATTCAGCTAGAATTAGAAAGGAGCAGATTATAGTATTATATACCTTGGGTCATTAAAGCTTAGTGAATTTCACAGCCAAACCTACTTCAAAGTAGAAAAAAGGGAGAATTTAATAAGACTTCTTCAGTTTTTGAGGAAAATTGGAATATAAATTAAACCAATAAATATTTTATTAGAAACAGTCCTGTTTGAAACAGGACTTAGTTTATCAGTGATTGACACATTACTGAAAAAAAAAACCTAATGGACGATTAGTTTTTATTTTAACTCCCTGAGTATTTAACTTGAAAAACTGAATGGTCATCTTTCAGAAAATAAAGTCAGACCCAGTTGAAAATAAGAAAGTACAAAAAAAAGGCAACCAGGAGCCAATAAAAAAGACGTGATGATATACAATATTAGAAATTCTGCTAAAAATACATAATGATCCTGCTACTAAGCGCAATTGAGAATTTACAGTTCTTACCATTTTTATAAGCCTACAATTTTTTACTATACCCTTTCATAATATCTCTGTGTTGAGAAGAACTCTAAAAAAACCTGCATTAAACCAAGTGTACTTGGGCATAATGAAGGTTTTTTTTAAAATATACTTAATATAGTTGGACTTCGGTAACGCATTTGACAAAATTGACCAAGAGCCTATTTCTTGGTAAGGTAGAAAAAAGTGGAATAGACAGCATCACAGATACCAGATGCATGAACAAACCAATCAAGGAGAGAACCTAGAACTAAGGAGAAATTTCCTGTCAGGATAATTAACCAGTCAAACAACTTGCCTCAAGAAGTTGTGGGTGCTCCAACACTGGAGACTTTTAAGAAGAAATTTGGCAACCATTTGTGTGAAATGGTATAGGTTTTCCTACCTGAGGAGAGAGATGGACTAGGAGAAGTTTCAAGGTTCCTTCTAACTCTGTTATTCTGTTTTCTGACCACCTTGACTAAGCATGTAGTTCTCAAATAGTACATCTACGTGAAGGACAGTATGTAGGCTTAGGCCCACACCTTCATAAATGATTTAGACAAAAGGATATAAGGCTTACTCATCAAATTTGCAAATGACACCAAACTGGGGGGAATAGTCAACACTTTAGAAAATAGCTCAAGAACCAGAAGGATCTGAGTCCTTCGGGAGAAGGGCAGTATATAAATCTAAATAAATAAATAAATAAATAAATCTTAACAGGCTTGGAACTCTGGGACCTATCCTGCAAAATGAAATTCAATGTAGAGAAAAGCAAAGTTCTACACTTAGGCAAGATAAAACAAATGCAGAGATATAGAATAGAATATATTCTATACTGCTCAACAGCAGTAACTGTGAGAGGAATCTAGGAGTCCTTAAGTATGAGCTGCAACTGCCAAAAAAGTCACTGCAGTCCTAGGCTGCATCAACAGAGGAATAGCACCAAGATCATGTGAGGTGTTAATACCATTTTATACTTCACTGGTAAGGCCACACTTGGAACACTTCGTCCAGTTTTGATAAAAACAATACAAAAAATGTTGAAACTATAGAAAGAGTGTAGAGAAGAACAACAAAGATGATTAGGGGACTGGAGGCTAAACTGTGCGGTGAACAGTTGTGGGAACTGGGTCTGACAGAAGGGAGGTCAATCTATATTCCAAAGCACCTGAGAGCATGACAAGAAGTAAAGAATAAAAGCTTAAGAGATAATTCTCCAGCAGGCTTTTAATTCATTCAGTGCAGCAGAGACAAGTTCATACACACATGAGGATTTTATCAGATCTTCCATTAAGCATGGAAGAGGGAAGAATATCCAGGCTAACTCTGAAATCCCTGTTTGTTGGACAGGAAAAATTAAGGGCAGGTCGACATTTGCGCTATTCCCAGCTGGAGAAAGTTGTGATATGTCTGAAGTGTGGTGAAATGGAGCTGAGATCACTCCGGTATTGAATGATCAGAACCCTCTACAACCTTCTTTCTAATGGTTCAAGAATCATCTTTCTAATGGTTTTTAGCTTGTACATAATCCAAAGGAAGGAGTTGTACAAATGACACTCCATAGTGGCTGATTTCCACATTAATACTTGATGTCAAGAAGATTGAAAATGATTCACAGACTAAGAGAATCAGTCTTGATGGGAAATAGCAGCATTTGAGCCAAGAAGAAAAAATTAGTAACCAGTCCTCATCTCCACTTTTGGTTGCCCTGATTCTACTCTGTGAGTCATATTGCTACACATCCGGGTTCTTGGAATAGTGTTTATAAGACTTAGTTATAATATGCAAATGATACCAGTTGGTCATTGGTTTTCACAATAAAAAATTTCAGAGATACTTATATGCAGTCCCTCTACCAATGTGTGATATTTGTAATGATCTCTGTGTTTGTGAAACCACATAATCAATATGGTCCTTCTAAGCACTAGCCTTGGACTATTACCCTCAAATATTTAAAGCTCTTCAGCTACACCATTTCTTTGTCTCCCATCATTTAAATATTTTGGGTTTTCTAGCAAAGATTTTTACTTTGGTTTTCTGATCATTAATTACTTATGTATGTTGCTTTCTGGAACAAAGAGGAGATGAGATACCCAAATTGCAGGTTTATATACTTTCACATGCTCACATATTATTAAAATAAACTGCAGCACAGCAATATATTCAAATCTCAAAATAATTAAAAACCTAAGAAATAAACATAATTATAGCTATAGAGGGCTATACCTTTATGCTAATATTTTCAGGAAAATTGATACTATATTTCAGCAAAGGTTTAAATGAGTTCAAAAAATTAAATAAGCATATACTATCTCTATGGCATTTATAGAAAAAAAGGCAGAAGAAGATATTTTGTAAACAAATAGATCCAAAGAATAGTCTGAATTGATAACCATAATAGTATTTCAGCTAAGTCCTGAATGTGCTACATTCATATAATTACAAGTTATGATTCATTTAAGTTCATTTTTATTAAAGCAATGGACAAGGATTCATTTTTCAGAAAACATGAATGTAAAATATAATATTGGCATAATTTGGTAGACCATCTTTATTGAATTACTTCACTTGATTTCAGCAAGTCGACACATTTTGCTCAATTGCAGTCATACTGTGACTATTATAATCCCATGCTAATGACATACAAATCATGGGGAAAAGAAATGAAGTCAATTAAAGCTTGACTTTGAGTACAAATTCTTAGCAAAATGCTCAGTAAAAAAAGATTGTCAAATAATAATTAAATTGATAAATTGATTAACAAACCATTCATTTTTACAGACAGACCTTTACCCAGGGGACCAGGCATATACATCATGCTTGGAACAAAAGGCCACACAACAATCTAGGCAAATTTAGAAATGGTAATTATAAACAATTATTGTTTTTTAAAAGGTGGGGGGGCAAAGCTTATTGAAATAAAAAAAATATTTTCAGTAGCTAAGGTGTGTTAAACATATTGCACACTTAATTTCATCTATTTTTTTTCCTTTTTAAACAAAAAATTATACCATTTTTTGGCAATTTTATGAATTTTGCATTGCAGAAGCATATTGCACATAAGATATGTGTTAGATTATTTTGACCTCACTATCTTTTCCTGAGGAATCTGTGTATTTGGAATATTGAATCTTAGATGGGCTTTGATTAGTGACTTTTACCCCCCCCCCCCCCGCCTTCGCCTTCATTTATTTGCAGCAAACCAGACTGCTCATGTCAAGGAAACGGGCATATTGGTCAACTCAGTACAAACTGTATGGAAAACTTCTCTTGCTTAAAATTGACTAGAGTCTAATTAGAACTTTCCTTCAATAATTATTTATGTAATATAAAAGGATCCATTTCTCTCAAATCAGTTTTCAGCAAGGATTTGTACTGTTGCTCCAGTGAATAGCTTACCTTTGTTTTTTCCAAATACATTAAGAACATTTTACTGAAAAAGCATACATATTCTCTCTCTTTGCTTCTACTATCACTTCTGTCAGTTTATCATCTTACCTGTGTCCATCTGTATACAGATCTAGCTCTCTATTGGTATATATCTGCATGTATTGTGTTAAGAGTTGCCCAAATTTTATTATCTTTGTGTCTCTCATTTTATTTATGTATTTATTTTATTTAGTTATATTTTTATACCGCCCTTCTCCCCAAAGGGACTCAGGGCGGCGTACAGCCATAAAAACAGATATTCACAAACATATTAAAAGACTTTAAAAAACGATAATTAGAATGGCTGATTTAGTAAAACCAATATTAAAACCAATTTAAAACGAATAGTTTAAAATT
>JANHFO010003743.1:5188-27536 GCA_032468095.1 Pareas carinatus
TAAGAAGGTCACAAAAGGTGATCGCATAAGCCTAGGACAGTTCAACCATCATAAATATGACTCAGTGGCCAAGCATCTGAATTTTGATCACATGTCCATGGGGAATGCTGCAATGGTCACAGGTGTGAAAAACAGTTGTAATTCATCTTTTTCAGTGCCATTGTAACTTTGAATGGTTCCTAGATGAACTGCTGTAAGTCAAGAACTACCTGAAATAGCATTTACATCCAAGCTATTTGACTGGTTTAGTGATAATATTTTTAAAGATAAAACAAACCAATCTATTGTATATCTCTCCACATTCTGTTCTCAAAATCAGCTCTGATTTATTCATAATGGACATCAATAATCCTAGTAACACTTCTCTTTTCATATCCCATCAACTATACAGTTATAATTTATTTCTGATATCACTCAAGATGGTCTTCAGTATCACTGCAGAATTCATTACATGCTTTTTAATATGCCTTTTAAACATTTTTAATAAATTCAGTACTTACAGGAACTTTAAAAATGTAATGTTAGAATTTAAGGGATTTAATTTCAAATGTATATAATTTCTAGGACATTAGGTATCCTTCATCTTTTAAGAGCAGTCTATCTTTTCTGTAAATTTTCTATTAAAAAGAACAATGAGGACTTTAAAAACAGCTTAATAATTCATGCATCCTTTTCTTTTTAATGATGACATTTTTGAATGTTTTTGTTTTAATATATTTAATAATAAATTAATATTCTATCATATTCTAATAAAACCCATTCCAACTACCGATAATACAAACACTGACCAGTCCAAAATAATATGGAGAAACGTGCCAAATATAGCTCTGGGACTAATTAGTTCACTACTAAATTGATTCCTAAAGAATCATTTGGTTGACTCTACAAGTTACAGCACAAAATTTGGCTACATCAAGTGTAACAGCTGAATTTGTAGCTGCCAAAATAAAATAAATAGGTCAAATCTTCCCTGTCTTTTTGTGAAAAAACAGAGTAGTAAGTGGCACAAAGACCTCAGTAAAATTAATAATACCATAATACATGAGTTAGGATCTCAACTTTTCCTCTACCTCTAGGACAAATCCAATTTCAGTATCAACCCTAAGACCATTGAAAGTGGAATCTACATAAAGACCCTGTACTGCCTCAACATGGTTAGATGAACAAATAATCAATTATTTGGATGGCTGAAAAAAATGCAGATCTTCTGCATAAATCCTCTAAATCGATACTTTCAATCTATTTGTTTCCTTTATAATTTGTTTCAGTTTTTGTACCCCAAAGTGAATGTATTACATAAGCATCCAAATGAGGTCACTTTGAGTTCTGTATTTCTCTGTCAACTGGATTGAAAAATATGAATCAGAATAAGAGTTACTAAGCCCATTAGAAAACGAATTTAATTAGAATTAGTATTTGATGAAAAATAACCAGGCCTGACTTCAACATAATGAAGTCTCTGTCTATTTTTAGTGCTACCTGAAGTATGCATTACAATTATATACATTTATTTAACATGCTAGATAGAGAAGACTGAAGCTCTTGGTTTCCCAAATAGCGTTCTAATACTATCCCCTGGACTGGCATAAGATCAATGGATCTGCTTCTTCCTAAGGTGAAGATTTACTCATGGACTCTGCACAGATCTAGTCAACCAGTTCAATTATTCAAATTAGAAATCGAGCCTAATTTTGCCCAAAGTCCATGCACAGACATCACCAATATTGACAGATACAGAATATGTCTTTCCTCTGACTACTAACCTACATAGTAAAGGCCAGAATCATATATACTCTGAAATAAAATTAATTTTTTACTGATGTTTGTGTTTCTTACTATTTTTAGTTACTTATTACATTTGAGAGGCATGGTGGCTCAGTGGCTTAACAGATACCAAAGAAGATCTATGCTCCAGCAGTTCGAGTCCTGCCATCATGTGATAGAGTGAGCTCTCGTCACTTACTTCAGCTCCTGCCAACCTAGCAATTTGAAAGCATGTAAAAATTCAAGTAGATAAATAGGTACCACTTTGGTGCGAAGGTAATATTGTTCCATGCTTCACCATATGCTCTGCTCTGCGGTGTGCTGTCATGCTGGCCACATGACTATGGAATCATTTTTGAACAGCATTGGATCACTGAATGGCTTATGGAAATGGAGATGAACACTGCCCCCTAAAGTCGGCTATGACTAGTGTAGCAAACCCAAAGGGACAACTTTACCTCTACTATTTCTAATTCAAATTCTATATTTCAGTATGTAGTTTCATCAAGAACTTTGTGCCATCATCACAGAAAGAAATAACACAGCCCACTTACAGCAAGTATTGTCTCATATGTATTTAAATATAGTAGCATATTTAACAACTTGTTCCTACAAGATAAATCTAAGAAAATCATTTAGATGTAAAAGAAAATGTTGAGCAAACAGCATTAATTACTCTGAAAAGAAACTAACTTTGATAATATAATTTTAGGATACAAGAATGTCATATTTAATGCCCATAGCACCTACTACATTCCATTCTAAATAATCTACTTTGAAAATGGCATGTTTTTATTTGCTGTTTGTAATTTAAACACTGTCTGTTCCAATAAATACAAACAGAATAGGGAAAAAAATTCTATTCAAGGGCAGTGGCTTTTCTTATAGGCAAATTATATACAGCACAAAAGTTCTTGAGGGAATTATAGCCTTTCCTTTAGTTTTGTTGAGAACTCTTGATGAAATTGGCTATTCCTGATGCCTCTTCAAAATTCTACTTTCTGTATTGATGCACTGAAACTGCCTCACTGCATTTCTTCTACTTCAATACCCTTGGGTTTGATCTGTCAAATGTTTTGTTGGGATGCATCTGACATTCTATGCATAAAATAGAGGGTGAAAAACAGAAGGTGAAGCATTTCATTGTGGGAAAGTTCTTACTTAAGCATGCTCTACACAGCTGATGTCCACCGTCTTTCTTATTCTAATATAGTCTGGGTGGATTTGAATGAGGTAAGGATAGATTGGGTTTGGATCATTCCTCAAAGCCTTTTAAATCAAGTTTTTTTTTAAAAAAAGCATTGGTATTTACATCCATTTTAACAATTTATTCCAAATTGTAAGCCACTGAAACTTCAAGCAAATCAGCAACAATCCAACAATCACATAGTCCACTGCATCAACTTTGTAAATCTGAAAAGTTATGGTTGTCAGAGATGCCTCTCGAAGCAACATAATCTATTCTAAGCCATAGGTTGTATAACAGTGGCGGCACTAAGAGCCTTCTCCATGGGCACGTATGCTGTCGCCCCAACAGAGTTCTTTACTAGAAAGCCAGAGGGATGCAAGTCTCCCCTTCTCCTCTCCATGTGTGCCTGAGGATAGTTCTGACATTACCCGCCCAGCAGAGGCCCAGCAGCCCAATGGGAGCACTTCCTCCCTCTCTTGTCTGGGGTAAGACGGGCAGCTCAAATACGACCCTGAGTCTGTGGTGAATGTGTGTGAGAGAAGAGCTAGGTTGGAGGGGAGCATAGCTCATAGTAGGCTGCAGAAGCTGAGGGAGGCCTCTGAAAGCCCCGTGGTGAGCTCAAGTAGGCGGCGGGCGGGGTGCTGATGGGCACAGGTGGTATGAGGAGGTCACCGACAGGCACGGGGCACCAATGGCCACAGGGGGCATGTGTTGTCGTGTTGGGCACTTGGTCTCTAAAAGGTTTGCCATCACTGCGGTATAACATCATAACAGAGAAAAAAACACAGGTTTCCAAACCAAAAATTGTTTAAACTTGTTTTCCTGACTTTAGATTCAGAATGTAACTTCTGTGCAAGAATTTAAAGAATATGAGAAGGGAATGCTTTGTAACAGCTCTTATAAATTAACAATATTTAAAGTCTCACATTTTGTATATTAAATCAATCTCTCCCTCCACATCATGCCTGCACCACCAGTTCAACATGTCTTGAAACAATTAAATACATTTATTTTGAAAAGTTGTATTTCGACTTTCTTTGTAATACGAATAAAATAAAGCTTTAAAGGTTTTTAAGTAGGGAAAAATAGATGCCCTAACCAGAGAACAGACACAAAACAGTCATGCATGACAAGCTGTTGCACTAAACTATTTTGGTATACAATTCATTTGTTGTATCAAGGACAATTTGGTTTCATCCATATGACTATTTATTACCGGGACATCTTGTGCATGATTTTAAGTGGGCCACACATTGCAGTTGGTATGTGATGATTTCTATGAGCAATTTGCTGCTGACAATATTAACAATATTGTACATCTAGCAATATGAGTAACCTAAGCACTTCACTATTTTTTTTAAAATATATACATTTTAATACATTATAAATATTAGCATATTGTTTTTAAAATGAAATTAATGTTTTCTGTTATTACTAATGGTAGTTTAAATGTAATAGTACAGTAGTTTAATTTCCTTCTGCAATTTTGACAGCTGAAGGTATAAAAAAATTAGGGATCAAACTAATAAGCAGAAGATATTCCCCAGAATGAAATCACATGGTAATAAAGAACTAGTTTGACTTTTAGTTTAAAAAATAGCATAATAATCTAATGCTCTCTCTACTGTATACTGAACAATATTTATTACTTGCTTCTATTTCAATCAAGGGAATGAAAAATAGTACACAAACTTTATTTCATGTTTTATTACAAAATGTGACATAAATTTCCACTAAATTGTAACAGTATTTTTTTTTTGGGGGGGGGACATTATAGATTAACCTCTTTAGCAGTTCAGGTAAAACAAGATTTAACTCTTTCATTTACAGTCCTTTGGCCTGAAATACTTATTTGTTACTCCCTTGAGAAGTAGTATATCGAAAAAAATGGAACATAAACGTTTCTTATCAGTTATGATATCATACCTATGTCATACCTATGTCCTATTTATAGCAGATAACTAAATAATTTTCATAAACTACATAAAAATAAAGCTTTCTATTTGAAGTGGAAGAAAGAGTAAACAAGTGTGGTTTTATTTTAAATGCAATATGTCTCAAAGTAAACCAAAAGAAGTTTACATACGTCTTGAACTTTGCTTCTATAGCATAATATCATGCTAAATGAAAGACTTTATAACAGAATCTACTGCAATGTATTTTCTTGCTAGAAACGTATATTTCTAAATGTGCATATTGTACATTTTACATTTCTCAATACATAAAGTCACAAGCACGTTGCCTTATTTTATGTGCAAAGCTTTCTTAATTGTTCACACTTTTAATCATTATGTTGTATTATACACTTATTTTAATGTTGCCCTTAGATATACAGATCATAGTGTGCATGTATATGTGTGTGTACATACACACATATCCACACACCTATACCCATATATGTAAATTGTATATGAAAGTTGAAGAAAAAATAGATTAGTTTTTATCCAAGATGAACCAAAAAAAAATGTAATGTAAAGAAATTCCAAAGTTGCAGTACATTCATACCAGAATATTCTGATATTTTGGACAATTTCAGTGAACAAATTAATAAAACAGGAAAACACTTCCTCTGGTTGTTTCATAGCCACATGCTTAGCATGACCAAGAAAACAAACATTTATTTATTTATTATTTAGACTTATATACCGCTTAACAGTGCTTTACAGCACTCTCTAAGCAGCTTACACAGTCAGCATATTGCTTCCAATAATCTGGGTCCTCATTTTACTGACCTGGGAAGGATGGAAGACTGAGTCACCCTTGAGTCAGTGAGAATCAAACTGCTGAACTTTTGATGGCTAATGGCAGATGGCAGTCAGCAGAAATAGCCTGCAGTGCTGCTTTTAGTGCAGTGTTTCTTCATCATAACAACTTTAAGATATATGGACTTCAACTCCCAGAATTCTTAAGCCATCCATTCTGACTGGAGATTTCTAGGAGTTGAATTCTGTAGATCTTCAAGTTGCTATGATTGAGAAACACTAGAATTCCAGAACTTATTTCCTCCACACTTCCCTTTTTAATTGTTTGGCCATTGTCTGGTTGATTTTTAAACTACCTTACAACTTGCCAATTTTAAGGAAATTTAGATATGAATATGTAAACAGGTAATAATATATGCACATTTAATTTCCCTTCATTTTGTGATCCACAATGACTGTAGATAGATTAGACTGAACTTTAAATCTGCTAGTTTGTGAATTGATAGTATACTTGAACTATCTCCAGTCCTATCTCACCAGGCCACAATTTGGCAGTTCAGATTTCTAGAAAAAGAAGCATAATTCTTTTTATTTCTACAGACGTGCAACTGTGACATTTTAGATTCATGACTTCTACTAAGGGAGAGCCCAATTTTATTAAAAAAAGGTATTTTCCAGCAATCAGAAGTTGTATTTTTTAAAATACTACAATTAATATTGTGGCTCTCAGTGAAAGAGCTCAGAGTTTGCGAACAATGAATAGAAGACTGATAAAAAAATAAAATAGTGAGTAATTACATAGGGGTTATTTTTCCTAATATTTAGTAAAGTTTAATTTAATCGAAATAGGAAAGAATTTAATCAAGACTTTGGAAAGAACCATTTCAGCAGCAGTAATGAAGAGAATGGGATGGGCGTATCCCAATTTACTGGTGGTTTGAGTCTGAAAAGAAGCTCCTGGATACCAGTGTCCTATCTGGTGGCCCACCAGACAATACATGGCAGCAAAAGAGTTGAAATAATCTATTATAATGGAAGCCTTAAACAAAATCTTTAATAAAATCAGATTGGGCACTCTTTTGAGAAGGAATAAGCAGCAATATGGTGGGGGGAGGAAGCAGATATTCTAAACTGGATAGTCCTCAAAAAGTAGATCCAAATTACTGACTACTATAGATGAAGTTCAGTTCCACTTGTTCATCTTGATGTGACTTTTTGAACATTTGAACTAATCTTAACTAATGGGGACAACATTATTGTCTTAAGAGGCTATATAAAAAGTCCAGCACATTCCATTACCATTCCAGATCAGCTTTTTTAAATTGAGATTTTCCTTAATTCTGTGCTTCACTACCTGTGAAGGATTTGGGTGGGGAAGGAATAAAAACAAAAGCTCAATGTCTATGTGTGACAGACTAAAAAAAATCTTCATTCATTGACATGGCCCCTTCAAGAACAACAATAGTCTCCTATTGCCCTTTACAGATCTGGCTTAAAAGGAAAACAAAGACAGAAACAAGAAAAAGAAAAAAAGTATGGACCTTTGCTATAGTTTCCTATCCACAGGGAGCTAAAAGGTCCTAGAAGACCAGCCTTTGTCATCTTGCAAATTTCCAGTGGAGGAGAGATTGCAAGAACATACAGCAGTAAAGAAACAGTCTTCTGCTGACTGTATTACAAGTGATGGTGACCATTCAGAGTGGGTCAATAGCTTCAACTGGTGTACAAGCAAGTAATGCCAATTATAATAGTCATCTGGCATTCAACCCAGCAACAAGTCAGGAAATCCAAACAAGGGAACATGGAGGGTGCAATCAATCCTAGTTATGCCCAGCTGCTGTCTGATCTTTAATGGAGGAAGTGCTGCAAAACTCATTCATTTCTAGCTCTCGGGAAAAGAGTCAGAGGGACCCAAACACCCTCTTCACAAATAAAGGCCCTGGTCAGGAAGATTTTGTTTCCTAATCTCACCTTCAACATCCTCCTCTTCCTCCGTGTACAAGAAAAGGAAGAGGAGAAGCAAACAAACAAACAAAAACTTCATTCATATGAAATAAGGAAGAGAAAGAATCCTCCAGCAATGGCAAAACTTAGAGAAGTCAAGAGAGGGCTCATGGATCAGGCATAGCCGCACAAGCTGCACCTACTTCTTCTCACTTGCTAAATAAAGTAGTCTTGGCACTTCATGCCAAGTCCTTCAGGAGAGGGAACTGGGCACCTCCTTGACACTTTATTCCAAATTTGCGTGGGCAAATACAAAACCCATTGTTTTGGCATGTAACAGGAGAGAGTGTCCTTTATATACTCAGACCCTATTGTACCACTGCTAACATCTGCACATTTAGTGACAGCCAAGAATCGTGTGAGCTCATTGTTTCAGTGGTGTGCAATCTTGTCTGAAATTCAGTCACCAGAAGAAGTTGGATTCTATAATTCCAGCTAATTATTGAACTTCAGCAATATTCAGAAATAACAGCCTCATTGGAAGTTGAATTATTCCCCAAAGGCAAAGTTGTCTGCAAACTATGAGAAAAATGTTTGGTGCTGAATAAAAACAACAAAAAGAAAACAGTCTCATCAATGGTTCATAAGGAAAAGAACAGTACAAGTATGATGCTTTCAGCTTGTTTCATAGCAGAGGTCAAATATTTTCCTTTCGTTTAGGAAACTGACACTCAAATCTCATTGTCAACTATCCAGAACCAGTAGCCACAACACAGTAGGAGAGGCAGAAGCCAGGGCAATCAACCTTCAGGGTGACATACCATGCATTCAAGGAGGTGCCAGGGATGGTCTGACAGAAACACATTCTGACATTTCAAAGAAAGCCAACAGATACTTTCTTCCACTTCCAGTCTCCAGGAGGAAAGCTCCAGAATATTTATAATACAATAAAAATCAAAGCTAAAACAGGAGAAAACACAAAATCGGTATTTAAAAGGTTATAATAGCAGTGCAGTTCTCTATCTGTACTCAAGACTTGATGGAGCAATAAGGTTTTAACCACCTTACAAAAGCAAAACTGTGTTTCCCATACCTGAAATAGTAAGGTGTTCCATCAAAAAAGAGGCTGCATATTTGTGTGCATAATGAGCATGTACATGCATTTATGAATGTGTGGGTTATAAATCAACTTCATCTGGTTACCTGACAGGAGGATCCATAAATAATCTTAGCATACAATGAAGAAGAATCCAATAGGTTTATTGTAAGATCCAAAGCATTAAAAAAATACTCAGAATACCTTGGTATACAGACTACACCTTAGAGTAGTTTTCAATTAGTGTCTGATTTATAAGGACCATTCTCAGAAGTAGAGGATGAGTAATTGGACACAGGATACCTATAGTCTTGGCTCTGAAGACAAATCCTGGTAATTACAGGGCCTAAAGGCATTGAAAAAAACTCATTTGGAATTCTGGGAGATAAAAATATTTTGTCTGAGGAAGAAGTACAGGATTAAGAGATAGAATTCATTTGTATTAGATACACAATTTTCTGATTAACAGCTAGATTCTGTATTTATTCGTGTAGCTGGACAGCTCCTCGACAGTCTTGGCAACCTTTCTTTAAAAGCATTTATCTTGCTCTGCTGACAGCTCCTTGATTTGCTGGGGAAAACCACAGCTAAAATACTGGTAAAAACCTGGGCTAACAATCAATGGGAAAATTGCTTTTCTTGTATTTCTTACTTACTACAGTGTTTTTATGCCACCACAATCTAGAGAAGCACTCTGCTGTAGGGGTCAAGGTATAAGACTAAAAACCAGGAGACTATGAGACACGAAACCAGCTGGGTGACTGTAAGCCAGTCATCTCTCCGTCCTAGGAAGCAGGCAATGGTGAGCCACTTCTGAAAACATTGTCAAGAAAACTGCAGGGACTGGTCCAGGCATTAGCCAGGAGCCAACAATGGCTTCGAGGCACAGAAAACCACCACTTAAGTGGCTTATAACACTAGAATATTAAAAACACCATGTAACTTTCTCTGTGTGTGCTAAATTGGTTAGCTTGAATCTGCCATAATTGCGAATAATACTCTTTTCACTAATTGAACTATTGTTTCTCACAGTTTATCCACCGTTGCTTTGTGTAACTGGAAATCATCTAATAGATCCACATAATGTGACAATATGAATCTAGAGATCTCCGCGGAATAATGTGCAATTGATGAAGTGGTGTGATGTATTCCTGTAGGATATTCAGATATGAAATGCTAACTTGATATTGTCTATTAACTTCAGGGAATAAAGGCAGTTTCCAAATAAAGTTTCACTGTTAAAATACAAATTAACTGTATTATAGAAGCTAGATTTCTTGGCCAGGACACCAAATGGAGAGGAGGTTCCATGCTGAAGGTGGTTGCTAGATTGATTGCAGACTTTACTCCCCTTCTCTACTGTTCCCCTAACCATCTTATTGATGTATATTCATTGTGTTCTTCATTGTTTATTCTATTGTTCTAATATTTTACTTTTGCTCTGTTTACACTTTTCAAATCTTCCCTTTTATTGTTGTAAGCCACCTATAGTAGCCCTATGGCAAGATAGGTGACAAATAATTTTAATAAATAGTATTTTACATTTTCCGTATTGATTCTGATTCACTTTTGAAATAGTTATAGCATCCATGGGGAGAGGAGGGAGAGAAATACTATTTTAGCTTTTTCCCATTTTGAACAAAGACCTATCCATTCCTATAATTCTATTTTATAGTTATTCAAATTTTCCAAGTTTCAGCTGCTTACATGTTCAAACCAAAAGCTAAAAACAAGAACCCAGTCGTTCTATTAGTACTCTTGGGTTTGTATTTCTCTCCTTCCTACTCTATCTCAACTGCTGCTACTAAAATAATAATAAATAAAGAGCCCTTGTGGTTCAGAAAAGTGGTATGCAATTGCAGCATTTATCCATGTATAAAGGCGTATGGGAAAAAAAAACTGCTGGGTTTTTAAGATACCATAGGATTCTCCTATAATAGAACAATGATCAAACTTCAGCTATTAAAAAATGTAGGTGTATTGGGAATTTCTGAACAATTTTCAAAAGAAATCCAGGCATTTTTCTAGCTCAGAGAAACTCCTCTGTAATAATCTGACCTCTATACTCATTGAAAGCTGCCATCTGAGAGTATCTTAAAAACAATTCAGCCTTAATATTGGAATTTTCAAAGAAATAAAATAAAATTTTCTATAGTTCACACCAGGAGTATTTTACACTTTACTGGGAACAGGATGTAGTTGTGATCCTTTCTCTTCCTCCTATTATAATTTGATAATTTTTTAAGATTATGGACTGGCTTGATCCACAAACTAGTCCATAGAAAACATATGTACATAGCGTGATGTATGTTGACTCCGGGGGTTCCTTCCAAAGTGACCCCTCCTTTTGCAATTTTCTTATTTTCTAGTAAGAAGAATTACTATACAAATCGTTTCATTGTATGTGAGAAAAGCAAGAAATAGGTAGATATCTTTATAATTGCTATCTCTAAAAGCAATTAGTACTCTTTTACACCATTCTGTACTGTCAGTAGAACCAAGCACATCATGCATTTGCCTCAGGTTAGATCACAAAATGTCCTCAAATCCCTCCACATTCTTTCATGTTAGGGAAGTCCTTTATAGCAAAGCTTTAGTCAGAGATCATAACAATGCAGTACGATTTAGGGGTGGGTGGAGGAATGTAGATAAGAACACCGGAGAGAGTCTGCTTAATTTTTTTCCTGCTACTTCTTGCCTGCCTATGAACAGCTGGTGGAGCACAGCTTTGAAAAGAGAAATGGGACAAAGGAAAAATACTTCCCCTCTAGCTTTCTAACCATACAGTAGATCAAAGCTCAGGGGCTGCATTTCAGTTTAACACATTCTGTATACTAGAAGCATCACACAATCATATGCAATGGATAGTGTGGCTTTAATCCTGTGGCCACATCTGAGGGAAACCTTAATAATCAAAGTGGAAGTTTTTGCTTGTGAAACAAAAGTGCAAAAGCATCAAACTATATCTAATAAAACCCACTTTTACAGAGAGGCATTATAAGCTGGGCTTCTCAATATATCCCCTTTCAAGGTTGGTCTAAAATTTACTCAAGTAGAATAAATCAGTCTCAACCCAAATTACTGTATGGTTAAATAAGAGGATATGCTTGGGGTCTTCTTCTACTGGATCAAAAGGAGCTTATGCAACTTCTACAACAACAACCAAGACACAGATGCTTAGGAAGATCAAAAGAAGCTTGTTTCTAGATGGAGGAAAGAACGTGATGAGGAAGTTTTCCTCTGTACAGAAGCTGCTCTCATATCTCCACAGGAAGATGTTGAACTAGTCTTTATATAAACTGCTTTGGGAATTATCAAAGATGAGCACAACCCTCCACTGTTCCCATAAATGGTTCTGGAGACTTAATGAGAGAAATGGAGAGCTGTAGGTATTTCTCTCAATCTATACCTGTACCACACCAACAATTATCCATGCTATCTCAAACATTTCATGTTAGCATTAAATGCACCTGACGCGATATCAAGGCTAAGGATTCCACCCAAGTCTACAAATATACTTTTCTTACCTACATATGAGCAACGGAATTTATACACCGATGGAAAAAACACAGCATCTACTGTAAAAAGTAACTGTGGAATTGTACTATAATTGCAGCATGAGAAACAGTTAACAACATCATCACAATAGTAAAACACAGTGTTTCCACAGTACCTTAAGTAGTCTGACAGATGGGAGAAAGGCAGCATGGCAGAGCTTCCGAATGGTCCAATTTAGTGGTCGGGGAGCATCACTTTGACTCATGACCCTCAAATATTCCACTGGAATAACGAAACACAAACCTTACCAATGTCTAAAAAACAAATGCTCTTCCACTGTGCTGAAATCCCATGTCCATTAGGGGTCCACACCTGCAATTCCATTAGCCAGATGTCTCTTTTAACTTGACCGAAAACCTGACAAAGTGCTTTAGCCACTGATTTGCTTTAGCCACTGATTCTCCGTAAGAAAACACCTTCCTAGCTTGGATTGGTCGTGTTCATGCATACCAAATGTGTTGAATGAGAGCAATCAGGCTGCTTGCTGCTGCCGAGGGGAGGGCTGCACCGTATTACAGAGAAAGGGACAGCGTGCTCTAAAAAAAATGCCTGCAGTAGAGCCGTGTGCTCATTCTTGCTCCTTTCCTTCAGAGGAAAAGCATTCTGCTTTTGCTTGCTTTTTATCACGGGAGACCAGCAGCAAAATATATCAGGGAATCCGGTGGAACAAGTAGACTCCAATTTCTCCTGTAGAGTATAAGTGAAGATAAAAAGCTTTCAAGGAAAAGGGAGGGGTCTAATGACAATAATGAGAAGAGCTCTAAGCTCGCTCTGAAATGGTTAAAAATCATCTAATCTCTCTTTGATGGACTGTGTCTGATTTTTAAGAATTTTAATTTAAAATTATAATGCTCACGTCATGCATACATTTTGTTATTAGCAAATGAACAGGGATGCCTCCTGGCAGGCTGCCGGTTTTAGCTAAAAAATATAACTGAAAATTGTTTGCATTTTTTTCTTTTTCCTTTTTTCTTTTTTGCCAAGTGAACCACATGAGGTCTCACAGATCGATGAGTGGCATAAGAGTAGAAATTTTCAGTTTAAAAGGCATTTCCCCCGATGAACTCAAAGCAAAATGAAGTATCAATTTTCATGTATATCTCGGGAAAAAAGGAACTGTTACAACAACTGTAACCATTGTACATTGTACATCGAATGAGAATAGTCTCCTGCTTTCTTGGTGTGTGCATTTTTATACATTCTTTCATGAAGAGGGTAGCGACTGTACTTGGGAGGAAAAAAACTGTGGCTCTTCTTTTCAACGCTGTATACACGCCACACTGCCTTTAAAGAGGTTAAGCATTTAAAAGTGTCAAATATGATGATGGCTATGTGAACTTGAAAGGAGCATTCAGCTGTTATGGGTTTGGAGGAGGTTGGTTAAGGTGACCCCAAAGGATTTCTTTTTCCCCATAAAAACTGACCTAATTTTCAAGTCCAAGATGTCTGTAAATTGAGCTACCAAAATAGGTACTCAGAGACAATGCCTCCTAACATCAAAGAGGCAGGTGACAGATGCCATTGTGTTTTAATAGCCCAAGGTGGAAGTTGGAGGATGAGAAGGTGTGGAAATTACTTCATCTTACTTTCTCCAGGGAGTCAGGGAGAAATGTCATTTTTGTGGTCAGCCTGCAGTGGAAATGAGCAAGCAGCCTGCAAAATGCTGTGGATGTATCTAGAAATCTGGTGTAGAAGAGTGACCTTTGGAGTATCAATGCAAGTGAATGTTTCACCTTATAGTCTTCTCTACTATTGTATATATCTGTAAACAAACATTATATCACAGGACTATCCTCAGTTCCCAGAGGCCTCTTCCAAAAGAAACCAAGTCTCAACTTAGTGCTGATACGTCTGAAACTTTTCACTGCTAGGAAGCAAGGCACATATGCATAACACAGTATTAAATGTTATCTGAAATGAAAAAAATTCAAACCTTTAAATATATTAGATTATTACTAAGCAGCTGTGGGCACAATACATGGCCAACAACAAGCACAGTTGTCATTCTACTTAAATGTGTTACTTGAAGTAACTTGAAACCTCAGTGAACTAAAGAATACGTCCCATTCTAAAGTGTGAAATATGAGTGTAATGTGTAATGTAAATGTAATATAGTATATATATGAGCCTTCTTCTTTCTTTGTCACTAACTGACTTTATTCTGTGAAAAACCAATAAAAAGATTTAAATAAATAAATAAATGTATGTAAATGTTCCATTTATAGACTGTTTTAGGCTACATTAAAAAAAACTGCAATGAGAGAAAGATAATGATATCTATAGAGTCAAGACTCCATAGATATGGAGTGGCCACATTATGTTTAATATAGCTCTAATAATAGATGCTGGGAACACAACTGGATATATGCAACATGTTTCACCTACAAAAAGGCATCTGATTAACCACAGCAGGAAGACAATGTAGAATTTGATATTATTGATTCTACCATGATTTCAATTATTCCACACAGGTTCATCTTTCTATGAACCCAGAAATCTTTAATTATTTTATTATCTTCAGTGAATACACAGAATCTAAGGAGAAACTGGCATAGTATGGCATCACGTGTCATTTCTAACAATTTTTCTGTATTAATAATGGCATCATTCCAAGCGTGATGCCTTATACGTCCATTAATAGCAGTTGTTTCATATTTCATTTAAGAAGGTCCCATGATTAAATAATAAAATAAAACATCAAACATTAATTAGTAGATGAAATCACTGCAATCAAATTTAACATTCATTCCCAAAAATCTGAATAGTCCATTAATTTAAAACAATCACTAAATCTTATATCAAAATAACAATACATTTCTAAATAATTTTAATACTTTAACCACTTACAAAAGCCCACCAAAGAGAGGGGAGAGTTAAACACTTTTTCAAATGTTGATAGATTAGAGATAATTTTTTTGTAGACGTTAATTCTAGAGGACTAGTACTAGTAATAGGTGAGATGCAGCTATTTAGTAGGAGGAAAAACCAGCTGGTGCTTGCAAAGTGACTGAGTTCAGCCCAGAGGGGTGTGAGTTATAAGTTGATTTTCCAGACAACTATGTATGCTCATAAACAAAGCTTATGTTAACGTCAGCAATTTAAATGGGCCCAATAAACAATTTAGAATCATGTGGAAAGAAACTGAAGGGAGGAAAATTAATAGCACATCCACAACACCCACGCTCAAAACAAAACACCTATTTTCAAGCTGGCAGATACATAAAGGACAAATACAGTGAAATTTAAAATGTGCCAAACATACTATTTTTATTTATTAAAACAATCTATAATGTTTCTTGAAATACTTTAGCACTGTAATAATCAGACAGGGCAACATCAATGAGTTTACAGTGTCCTTATTCCCAGCCTAGTCATAATGTTGACTGCAGGTGCCTTTAGGGAAATGAGGAAACAGGATAGGCTTAATGCAAAGGTACTGCATGTTCTTACTAGTAAGCTCTTACTTTTGTGCTCGCAAGCAAATCAGCTCCTTGACTCATCCCCTAAACATCCCAAGTGAAATTCTATCTTAATATGCAATACTCTAAGTCTTCTGGATTTCCTTAATCAAGGAAAAATAATCTTGCTGTATTTTTGAGACAAAACTCAAAAAAACACCAAGTAGTTACATACCACACAACTAATGCCCTTTGGATGTGGTGATTAACTACTATAATTTTGGTCATGGTGGATGGTGGTGGAATTGAGGAGACTGTTTTGCACATCTGGAGGATAATGAACTTGGTTAAACATTGTCAATTCTTGTTTTTTGGTATTTAAACATTCTCTGATTGCATTATAGTATGAATTTTTCCAGGATTGTTTTACACTTACATATTTAATAGGGTTTATGAGCCAAGCTACTTGAAGAGTAACAGTGATTTTGATAAATATAATCACAAATCCCTTTGGAGGAAGAAACAGACTTTTGGTTATGTTAACATGGCAGAAAGAAGAAACAAAGTGCAGGATATAGTAGTAATTACTTCATTTATAACTCTGGAAAACCCTCAAGGATTCAGCTGTAATCAATTTTACTGCACTCGTGAAAGCCATTTGGGTGCTTTAAAAATTATGTCCAGCATTAAAATTATCAAACAATTAGTATTCACAATTGGCATTTTTTTATTGTTAAGCAACACTTTTTTCTTGGAAATAAATAAACCTTTTCTTAAACTCAGTTAGCTAGAATATTATTCTATGGATTGCTACACATACTTTGTTCATGTGAGAGAAAACATGTTCATTGGGGATAAAAAAACTTTGGAGGGAAAGTGCCACTTATACTAATAAGCAAATACTTTTTGTTAAATTCCTATGCAATACTTTCAAAGAATGATATATTATATGCAAGTGATGCCACAAAAGACCATACAGAGATGCTTCTTTAAAGATCTCAAAAAGAGTAACATACAAGAATTTTCAAACTTCATGGTCAAACTAATATATTTTTGATTTTTACAATAATTAATATAATATGGGGTCCTTGGGTCAAAATTGTAAGCAAAAGAATGATATTTTTGAAATAATGTTACATACTTCTAAGCTGGAAATATATAGTGCAACTGCTTTGGAAAATAACAGAAGGGTATGCTCAGTACATGAAAACAATGCTATGATTTTTTATCATTTTGTCCCCATTTCCATTCTTAGTCTTAGAGACCCTAAACCAGAAAAAAAGGAAAACAGATTGAAAACATTTAGCGCTACTCTTTTCTGTGATATCAAATTCCCAGTAAGTCTACTACAAACTTCCAGAACAGTTGGTAAATTGTTTCATAACATATTATTTTTTTGTAAATAAAATAAAGAATTTGGCTTCTTTTATATTAACCAAAAATGATATCAGTATTTACACTTTTTTTGTATTTATAATGTGAAGTCAATGTTGAAACATTTTTGGTGTGACTACAGAATTTGTCTAAAAAGCAGCCAACTCATATTTTAGATGACTACTTATAACAAAGAATAAATAGGAAAAAGTGTAAGTGTAGAAAGAATATTGAGTACTAGGCAGTTTCTAGCAATCCATGTGTAATCTATCCATTTTTGAAAGGCATTTTCTGCTAATGAAAATTGATGCAATATATTTTACTTGGGGAAGAATTTCATGATATTTTAAAATAGAGGGATTTTTAATTTGAATTTTATGAATATTAGTTAATACTTTTGCTATGTCGGTAATATGTTGTTCATATTCTTTGTTTTCTTTATTCTTAAGTATGTTTGTTCACTTTTTACCTTGGTTTATAGTTCATTTTTCTGTAGTACATATCAATTTAGAGTTTTCTTGCCTACACAAAATGTGCAAGTGCACTTCTATGTGCTTATAAATGTATGTATCTGCCAGACACCAATGAAGAGGATGAACAGGTTGAAATAAAAAGCATACTAACACAACCAAATAAAATTATTTGCTTATTACTTACTGTAAAGTGACCCATTCACATGAATTCTTCCACATTTTTACAAACTACACTTTCTGTCATGCAAATATGGAAGAATACACACATGCACACAAGCATATAAATTCCCCTTATTCTTTTTAGTAGATACAGCAGAAAAGATGAGGGACACCTTCCCCTAGGATGGAGGTAGTACTGTGATTTTGATGACCGTCATACTATATATAAAAAAGAAAACTTGTACAAACAATGTGACATAACTAGAAATATCAATTTATTAGGTCACTAACAAATAGGGCACAAAAAATAAGTAATCTAACTACAGTACTGAACCAAAAGAAATTCAGTGTTCAATAATGCTCATCTCTATAATTATAAAAAAAATCTCATTGGTGCAAGAAAAATGTAAGAGCAAAGTAAGAAAGATTAAGAACATTGTGCAAACTTTCCATATATTTCATGCATCACTGACAGAATAAGAAAAATAATGGACAATTAAGTATAGAAGCAAAATTTGGGATGGTGGACAAAATAGAGCATCTACCCTCCAATAAGAATAAACTACCAAAAAGTAAACAACATGGGAACATGTAAAGTAATTTGTGAGGGTGGAGACATTTATGTTGGACAAAAGGGGACGTTATGCAGAATACAAAAGAACAAGATATTATGCAAAGAAATGACATCTATTTCTGAGTTTGATTTCAAATTCTTTGGAAACCATCAGTGTGCCTAGCACAACACCAACATGTATTTATTCTCACAAATACATTACTCATTACTTAGAAGTAGTTTTATCAATAAACAGCAGCCATGAAAACCTACACTCTGCAGGAAAACTTAAGAAAAGCAATTGGCAGTAATATAGACTCTTTTGTCAGGATGTTTTATTACTGGGAATATTTCCAGCCATATCTTCCTCTGAATGACACTTTTTTACCCTAAGCAATTACACCAATGCAAAATATACATTATCTGGATTGTTCTTTGCCTGTTCATAACTATTTTAGCCACTTAGGCACCATGAGCATAGAAAACTGGATTGCTTTGTGGCAGGTCTTTTTCCTATGTGACTGAACAGTTTCAGAAAATGATTCTTAGGAAATTTTCCATAGATTTTTTATTTGTTACTTAAGGCATTACTTGGTTCTTTACTACTATGATGCAATTTGGAGATACAGTTTAAATGTTGGATTTCACGGCTATGCTAATGATTAAATGTAAAGCTTTTCTTGATTTGAATTTGACATTTTGTGGCTACATGAAAAGGGCTATGTAGCTTTCTTGGTAATAATATGAAAGGCATTGGCCAATGTCTTCTAAAATGGTTTCTGGATTTTCCACCCTAATGTACAGTCCTAGGACTTCCTGGCGATTCCTCCATTCAAATTGGAATGTCTAAGCCATTGCAGATGCACTGTAATGGATTAGATGTTGGCTAACAAGCTTTATTTGATGCATAGAACATGGTTTGTCCTGATATTCCAGAATGAAATTAGCCCTCTTTCTCTGTAGCTGGAAGTAATATATTTCTGTAGATTAATATTGGGGTTTTTTTAAAAATAAAATTGTAATTATTATTTCAGGTCAACCAAACCAGTGCAAGACAAAGGCTAGCAAATTGGTCCAGTAAATTTGACTTTCCAGGTAGGGCTGAGAGAGAATGAGTCAACAAGCCATATTCCATGCCTAAAGGAGAAGTAGAAACTGAACCACCTCACCAATGCATCAAACACTACATTATACCTGCTCTCAGAATGTAGATATACTCAGAATGTTTCTTGTTGTTATTGTTGCTGTATATATTATTTGTTCCACCATAATGACCTGACAGTTTAAGTGTGATCTATCAACATTACAGTTAAGGGATTAAAATTTTATTTTAGCATAGTAAAAATATAGTTGGAGATATGGATTGGGAGACATATCGATCTAGGCTTATTTAGAAAAACATGGCCAATGTTATCTTTAAAAAAAAAGACATACTAAAAATAGTTAGACTTATAAATTTATTATAAGGTATGCTTCCTTCTGTTTGTATCCATGACAACACAGATTTGTTTTCTGGAACACTAGATAATTACTTCAATATAGCATACATAAAATTAAACAGTTTTTTAAAGAAATTTTAGAGGTGCACGTTTTGGTATTATCTGAAATATGCATATTATAAAGGTGTATATAAAAGCATCATGAGCTGAAATAATTTGGCAATCATGAAAAAAGTAAAAATTGAAAAATATACAAAATGATAGCTTTTTTATATAAATTGAAATCTGTTTCTGTGTTTTCTATTATAAACAATCCCTTTATAGGCTGATACTATAACAAATAGGGCAGCAGCACAATAGTTGCATTGTGATTTTGTTTTGGAGTGAAACAGTTGTGATTGCCTTAGTAACAATCTTTAAGTAGGCCAGGATGGTTAACTTGACACTGACACTGAAAATCAGCACTGGAAGAATCTGCTTTCCCTCAAACACGGAGCAAAATCTAATACAGATTAGTCAAGTTGTAAACAAATTTGTGGTCTCTATTTTCTTGATTGTAAAGATAGCCATTACACTTATTATTGCTCTGATTAATACAGAACATTTCTAAACTAGTTCATAGATGTTTTTTCTAAACTTCATTTTGCAAACCCTCAGTATATAATACAGTCTATGCTACCGTAGTAATTTTAACTTAATCCAAGTTTCTCAACTAAATAGGAATACTTCATCTCTTTCTCTTCATCCCAGCCCATTAATTCTTCTTAAAACTGGGATATCATAATTTCACACATTGTAATTTAATAGGTATTTCATATTTTCTAATAATATATAGAGAATATATTTAGTTTTCTCATATTATTAAAATTATTTTTGATTGACTATTTTTTAATTTTACCTGCTTTGATAGGTCATTTTGTCAATGTCACAATCAACCCCATTGTAATCAAAACCCATAACAGAGGCAGGTCTTGCTTAACGACCCTAACTGGGATAGGAATTTCCATCACTAAGTAATGCGGACATTAGGCAAAACATCACATGATTGACTGCTTAGAGACAGTGCAGTCATACATGTGACTGTAATGGATGAAACTTCGAGGACTGGTTGTAAAAACCATTCGTTCAATATCATTTTAAACTGAGTTCTGTTGCTGAGCATTCATTAAGCAAGGACTACCTATACTCTGTAATTTAAATACTAAAATTTATTGTTGTTACATCCTCAAACCCCCACAAATTTAACCTTAAACTGTCTACAATGGACCTCACTCCATTCCTAAGAGGTCTGTAAGGGGGCGTGCGTAAGCGCATCAGGGTGCCTACCGTCCCTGTCCTACTGTCCCCACTTGTTCGTACTCATTTATTATGCATATGCTTATACCTGTTTATACTTATATGTTTGTATTGTTTTTCTCATAAATGCTTGACTAAAATAAATAAATAAATAAAGTAAATAATTTCAGAAGGTATTGTAATACCTATCGCATAAGGAAATCTTGCTTTAAAAAAAATATACCAAAAAGGGCATTTGTCAAGTGTGTTAACCTTTTCAGATGCATTTAAGACATTTATATGTGGATCATTACAGCTACCACTTCAGCAAAAAAGACAAGGTTTTAAATCTTGCAGAGTGAGAAAAGGCAAACTCTAGAAACTTCTCAGTTGAATCATACCTTTTTTATCAACCTATACATTTTGAATCATACATTTTAATCAACCTATAACCTCTAGGCAACCTGCAAGATGTGAGCCAATTCTTCCTCCTATAAAGAAGAATAACTCCCAGGTATTTAAAGCATTTTACTTCCTAAATTTTATTGCCAATTATGAATTTTAGGTCTTTTGTTAAAGGTCAGAATTCTGAGTAATTTATCATAAATTTTTCTTTTTCACAATATTGAGCAAAGGATCTAAGTTTTTTTTTGTATCCCTATCACTGACAGTGATAGAATAAGTATATTGTCACCATACGTGAGAACTAATAGGTATTTATCAGCTAGTTTTGGCAAGTACAATTTTCCTTGATTGAGATATTATGTAATTAAGTATATGTAAAAATTAAAAAGTAATTAAATAAGGATATAATCTTGATGCTGTTATGATTGAATTATTTAGCTGCCCTTGAGGACCACATCGTACCCCCAAGATTGGCGTGGCTGCAATAAAAATAATTGTTTGTTGACAGACAGCAGTTTCTTCTAAAATAGTTCTCTTGATATGGCATCAAATGCTGATTTGAGATCTACCAAAGTTGCATTGAAAGGACTTTGGATCTAGAGGTGTATTTCTTCACTAGGTGTTCTACTATTTATCATATATTAAAGTCTAAAAAACCCTGCATTTGTTGTTTAAGCTATAGATCAGTATCTTTGTTTAATATGGAAGCAAATGGACGCATTTGGATTTATAAAACTAGGCATCTGATAATATTCAACATAAGGTGAAGCTGATGGCAGAAAATCCCGTCTGGACCACTGTAATTCTCTCTACATGGGGCTCCCCTTGGGACGCATCTGGAAGCTCCAATTGGTACAAACTGCGGCCGCGCGGGGAGTTATGGGGGCCAGTGGCAGGACCCAAGTGGCTCCCCCTCCTGCGCAAGTTGCACTGGTTGCCTGTGGGTTTCCGGGTGCGTTTCAAGGTGCTTGTTATGACCTTTAAAGCACTCCATGGCTTAGGACCCAGCTATCTACAGG
>JANHFO010003743.1:48214-64027 GCA_032468095.1 Pareas carinatus
AGTTGTTATACAAATAAGAGAACAGGTAATAGGTAATAGGAAAGATGAGAAGAATACTAGTGATACATCCCTACTAACTTAACAGTATTATGAAAGTTGATTGTTTAGCAGAGTGATGGCATTGGGGGGGGAACTGTCCTTATGTCTGGTTTTTTGGTTTGCAATGCCCTATAGCGACATCTGGAGGGAAGAAGTACACAAAGTCATTAATTCTAGAAGAAATCTTGGGCAACTCCATTCCATCTGTTGTTACATAGTAATTTCAGATACTTATTAACCAGGCAGCGGATAATTTTTCTTCGTGAGTGCTTCTCTTTGGAAGAATGAGAAACTCTGATATAATATTGTCCCCTCATCCCTTTTCATTTAAGTGAAACATTTGAATACTGCCCTTTGGTTTACTGTACAGCCAAAACCACTAAAATAAACACAAGACAATATAAGTAATAGGTCTCCTACAGTGACAATTGGCACTCCAAATGCTGGCAGTTATGAACTTGGAAAAGTAGATTAGCAACTAAATGTTTCATTTGTGATAAAACTAGCCTCCAGGAATTATAATCAGATACTCACTTTGGTGTAGCAATTAGGCTTCAAATTAAAAAATGAGTATGAGTCTAATACCACTTTAGACAAGAAGCTATCTGGGTGACTTTGGGTCAGTCACACTCTCTCTACCATGAGAAGAAGACAATGGCCACTCATTTCTCCCAAGAAAACTAAGTAATCTATCCTAAAGAGAGAAAAGGGCTTTCTGTGACTATGCACATTTTAAGACTAACAAATGCATGCAAAGACTCATCCATACACAGATATCTATAGACTTAATGATGCCAGAGTTGTAAATTGTTGATCGGGATAGGAATTTTATAGGTATAGTGAATAACTCAATAAAAATCCCAATCAGGTGTGCAGCTGCTATATAAAGAGATGGATTACATATGAGAATCATTAATAAAGAGACTGAAAATCAAACTACCAATTTAATACTATAAAGCTGTTATACATGAAATACATTTGAAAGGTTTCTGGTCCCTACAATTAAAAAAATATGGCTTTCTTTAGCTTATGTTCAGCCAATATATGCATGTAAAATTGGTTTTTCTGCGTGTTTTACAGAAAGAAGGGAAATGGTTGAGAGTGTGTTTGTAATCCAATATCAGTATTAGTATAGGAAGGAATACAGAAGTATCTTATAACCCTGTCAAACTGTCTTAACATTATCCAATTTCCTGTGTGCTGAGGAACCTTTAGGAAATATAGTGAAGGTAGGAGCTGAAGTTAATTGTAGTAGCAGTGTAATTTAGTGTGGGTTAGGGGAAGCTGTAGTGTGCATATATAGTCTGTTAAGTGAGGTTACAGGCTTTTTTCTGTATTAACTCCTGGTTGGACTCTTCCTTTTACAATAGGCCTTGGTCTTAAAACATGTGGCATTAGGCATGTACAGCCCTGCATTAAATAGAGGTGGACTGCAAGCTGCAATAAATACAAATTACACAACTGAAAGAAGTTTGATAAGTATTTATATATTAGGCTTATTTCCATCTAAAATAGTGCTTCAAGTAGCCAAATCTTTCTTTGATCCACTTTTTAATTGACCCAAAGCACCTGTGTATCATTTTCTCTATTTAGGTCATGGCTATTTGATAGCTTGGGCCTTGAAAAGTTCCACCACTGAGAATTTTAGTTACAGATAGGAGGGTAATGTATGAATTCCAGGTTTGCTCATAAACTTACTGATCAGTCACATGATCTGCCAGAAAGAGCAGCCTGTCTTCTGACCATAAAGCTGATTATTAAGTAGTCAATCAAATATGAAATCTGCAGTTTCCAGAATAAGCGTCCCGTAGATAAAGCACAGATACTATCCAGGTTTAATTGGGAAAGATTTATTTCTGACTATTCATGTTGACAATTCTGAAGCAAATGAACAACTATCTAACTCAATATAAATCAGCTTTTCATAGATGAGATAAAGTAAATTATCAAATTTAGGAAAAATATGGTGCTATCAAAATTATGCAGTACATTTATATGTCTTATATATACCGGTAGGATTTCTATTATGGAATGGAACCTTGAGCAACAAAGCATACAAATAAGAGGAAAGAGGTATAAACCATTAGTTATACACTACATTGCAACTTTGCCCCTGCCCTGTCAAAAGGCATATGAATCCCCATTCATTGTTGCCAATATGGAATTTCTTTAAAAGCTATGTGGGATGGTTATTAGTAATATAATCATATTATATTCTAAACAGGAAGTTCTTGACTTATGACTGATTGCCTAGTGATCATTCAAAGTTATGACAGACCTCCCCAGTGCTACTTATGACCTAGATTCAAAGTTTTGATAGCTCCGGGGTTTCTCTGCAGACATATAATTGCATTTGGGTGCTCAGCAACCAATTCACTTCTACAGTCATTTGCAGTAAGCATCCCACAGTTATGTAATCATGATTCATGGTGTCTTTTTCTCAAAAACCAGCATTTTTTCTTGCAAAAAAAATGTCCACTGCAGATACTGGATTCACTTAATGACCACAATGTTTGCTTCAGGGGTCCTATGTCTGCATAACAACTGCCACAAAAAAGTCATAAAATTGGGAATAGTCACAGAGTGATCTATTTCATGACCAGCAGGGCATAAGACCACAATTCCAGTTGAAAACTACATATAACAGTTTTTGCATTGCATAGAAAAAAGGCATCTTTAGATGTAATTTAATGTCTAGTCTCTGATGTGATTTTATCCTCTGATTCTTTTCTGCCTGGCTAAACTCCCAAAATGGAAGTCTTCATATAGGATTCTCTGTGCTCTTAAGTATTCTTTAAGCCAGGACATTCTTACTGTTAAGCTTTTAACATTTGCCTATGAGTCCAATAGGCCCACAGTGGCTCAGTGGATAAAGACGCTAAGCTTGTCGATCAGAAGGTTGGCAGTTCGAATACTAGTGCCGCACAACGGAGTGAGCTCTCGTTACTCACCTCAGCTTCTACCAACCTAGCAGTTCGAAAGCATGTAAAAATGCAAGTAGAAAAATAAGGACTACTTTGGTGGGAAAATAACAGCGCTCCATGCGCCTTTGGCATCTAGTCATGCCAGTCACATGACCATGGGGACGTCTTCGGACAGCGATGGCTCTTTGGCTTAGAAACAAAGATGAGCATTGCCCCTAGAGTCGGCTACAACTAGCACACATGTGTGGGGGAAACCTTTGCCTTTATCAGTCCAATGTCCTGATAAATGTCCTTACTAATAGATTGAAAATACTGAATTTATACTTAAGCAAGAAAAATGTGCTTCAGGAAAAAATTCATTGCAAATAATTGCATGCAGCTTCCATGAACTTTCAGAGATTGAACATTTCTAAAGATAAACCTGTTTCAGAAGTGTTCCTTTCCCCACAAGCTGGAAGAAAATAATGCCAGTCATTAAGAAATGTTAATATTTGGTAAGGTCTCTAAACACTCATATGTTCCAGTAATAAGCAGTAATCAAGATGACTAAACTCATATCACCTTTGTTCTCTCAAAAGAAAGTCTTATCCCCAGACTAGGTCTACGGTTTATCCTCTCCAAATAATAAATAGATTAGTATGTACAGTATAAGTTTATTAAAACACTGGTCATAGACTAAACATCAAGATGTTAACTGTCACATGCCTGAACAAGGAAACACCCGAGTAAGCAATCAGTTCCAAAAAGAGATGGTAGAGAATTTGGCTACAATTCTAAAGCCTTTCAAATCCTGTTCATTTGATAGGTAATACGCGATTTCAATGTGAGACTATTTTGACTAGTTTGTAATAAGAAGAGAGATTAACTCTGCCTTCCGAAAGTGATAGTTGGGGTATTTCAAAAGAACTCGGTCCAATGTCTCAGTTTCAGGTATTTCCAGGCTTCATCCAAGCCTAGCATGGATACAGACTGGAGACTAAGTCTACAATGAGCTAGTAGGCTCTCACTTCATCTATTATAGATACCCTCAACTTATAACCATAGTCAGGAGCAGAATTTCCATTGCTAAACAAGGCAATTATTGAGTTGTGCCTGATTTTACCACCTTTTTTGCCATGATTGTTAAGCAAATCATGTAGTTGTTAAGTGAATCATGTGGTCATTAAGCAAATCCACTTCCTCCCTTGACTACTTGTCAGAAAGCAGCTGAGAAGGTTGCAAACAGTAATCACATGACCCCAAGACACTGCAACTGCTGTGGATACATACCAATTGCTAAGTGCCCAAATTTGACCATTGGAATGCTTTGATGGACAGAAGTATGAGGACTGATCATAAGTTACTTTTTCAGTGACATTGTAACTCTGAACATTGTAACTACATCTGATTAGTCATTTATTTATTTCAATACTAGTGTCTGTCTCTAAGGCTAGTTGCCCCCTCCCACTCCAATTTATTTAAGTCAATAATTCTACTGGCAAAGTTATAATTGAGCCTGAAATAAAATACATTCAGGTTCTAGTGTTTGCATTTCCAAAAATAAGCATTATTTATCATCTGGAGCAAAATATGTTTCCTTAGATAAAAATAAAATTGTAAGAAGCTTATCAGAAATGTTTGCACGAATGATTACTCTAACAGAAAATAATATATCATGATTGAACTTTGTTCTTCTGTTATCTTTATTTATATAACTATATTTATATAAATAAACTATATTTATCCCTATTCAAATTATGCCACAACTCAACACAGAAAAGAAACTGAAAGAGTGTGTTACTCCTTTGCACAAAAGCAGCATCCATCTCTGAAAGGACTTAAGTGATGAAATAAAATATGTAACAAAGAACCACATTATTTAATACTATGATATAGATAGATAAGAGCCACAGATCAGCATTATGGTATTGTGTCTTATTTACTTATACATAAAATTATCTCAATGTTTAAACATGATCAATCGTGGCTTTAACAAAAATATTTGTTTAAAAGAAACATGATTTTTCCTGCTGTGTTAAACTGTTGGTCAAAGTCACATATTAATTTCAAACAGTGCAGTATTATTCAATTGTTGCTAATTATTTGTCCTATGATCCTATACCATAATGCAGATAAGTTTCTAACATAGTTATTTTACCTATAAATAACAAAAACACAACTATATGGAAGAATGATTTAATAGCATCAGTGAAAATTCAATAAATTTGCTTCTTAATCTTTCTTTGTCCATAAATTTTATTAAATTGAATAAAGATAAACGTCCTGTTCTTTCAAGGGACAAGTTTCAAATAAACAGTATACCTTTAAATTAACTTAAAATAATAATTTTTTTAAAAAAGTTCAAAAAAGTTAAAAGATAAACAAAAGTAGGTGCTACAATTCAAACATGACCAAGCTATAAAATTTTTCAGGTATATTAAAGCATACCGAAACAAATAAATCTTAACTAGGAAGCAGAAGATATTTCTTCACTAAATGCTTTGATCAAGCAGACTTTTTCATAACATGGAAAAAACAGTTTGGGGAGATATATACTACAATGGAATATTAGCAGCAAAAATGCTGATGTTTGGCGATAGAGAAAGGCAGAAATAAGCCCTAGGCTGGCACCCACCACCAGTTTCCATTGTCTGAAACCTGGAACAATCAAAATATTCTGTGTTTTTATTTCAGGCAAATATGATCAAGTCAAACAGTGTGACAGAATTTCCCAAACTCAGTGATTAAGTCTGGCCTTGAAACAAAACATATTTCCATTTCATGCACAGAAAAGAGCTGGTGTAGACTTTTGTTTTTAAAAAATCTCTAGAATCCAAGAGATAAGACCTAAACTGAACATCTTTGCACCTACAACTCCAGATGCATTGTCAGACACAGATGCCATTCTTGTTCTCAAACACCTTTATTCTTCTAGCTGTGTTAATCTGGTAATGAAACAGATATATAAAGGATTGTAGCATACATAGAATGTTCTCTCAACCCAACCTACCTACCACTGTTTGTTGTTATTGATGTTAAAATTTAGGAAGATTCCTATATAAAACTACCTTGAGTTGATGGCATAATGAGCATAGAGAAAGATGTTTTTAAAAACGCATCTGAAAGTCTATTCTGTAGCAGTAAATAAATGATCAGGGAGTGCCTTTCTATCTAGTCACAGAACGTATTAATGGATATTAAGCTTCTAGTAGATTTAATCACATGATCTACTAAAGAAATAATTTGGAGAAAAAAGGGAAGGCAAAGATTTTAATCTCAAGCTTGCCTTCTCCAGTGATGGCAATGGCCCACTCGCATGCCCTCTGCAACACTTAGAAGCTGATTAAAAGTTTTTAAAAAGTTCTAGGCTTTGAGATTAGTTCTGAATGTATAAAAACCCCAAAGCTATGATCCGGATGCTTCTTGAATAATGCAACGCCTGTGGGATATCCTACAGAACAGATCCCTATTCTTTTTATGTGAACAATTTACTTGCATAATTTCAAATATTTCAGCTAGCAGTAGTTTATAAATAGTAATAGGATATTGTTATCTATGAGACATGCTTCACTATAGAAGAGAAATACTCCAAAGAGAGGAAGTAGTAGCGACTAGGAATGATAAAACTAGAGAAACAACAGAAAATATAGGGCAGAGTTATAAATTATTATAATGAGATCATCAGTGGTTTAACTTTCCACTCAATGTCACTACTTCGATATTAAAAAGCAGAGTATGCCACTAATCTATGGAAATTACTTTCATGGGATATGAAATTAAAAATATATGATTCAGTGTTACCTATTATACAAAATGTGAAGATAGCAGAAGCTTGTGAATCACACGCACTAATATTAAAAGTTGTCTTATAATTTCTCTGATTCTGGTAAACTCTCAAGAGCTCTACATCAAAAACAATTTCGTGAAAACTCTTTATTTCCACAATCTCTATATTTTGATTGATGGCAATTATTATTTTATTGTTACATTTTTCCAGTTAGATCTATGTAAAATTATAATGGTATATTCCAAGGAGGATAGTTATGGTAAGAAGGTATCTTCCAGAATACCTTTATTACAGTTTCTACTAAAGCTACCTTTAATTTAAATAGGACTGGCTTTTATTATGCATCCCAGAGAAAAAAAAAGAACCTCCTTACTATGTATTAATCATTTTGACCCCACATATCTTAAGAGGCATGTTCCTTAATCTATATAATATACAATGCCAAGTTAGCACAAATTGTTTGCTTGATTAAACCTCAACAGGTGTTGATATAAGATAGGTAGAAAAAAATGCTATCATCTGCCTGCAGGGATATCATGCCCCAAGGAATAAATCCTACCATGCTAATAATTATAACCATGTCAGAAACATTACAAATCCTTTCCAAGTTTAGCTTCCTATGATAAATATGAAACAGATATAAATAACATAAAGCATTTATTCAGTAGGTATATTCTACTCCACTATGAATTGTTTAATTTTATTAGGGGGAAAACCCTAATTCTTCAAGCTATGGCTTAGAGGACTGGAGAGTAACTATAGCTCTCTAGACTGATAATGTGTTTACTTCTTTTTGTTACCTTCATGAAATTGTTTTTAAAGACAGGTACATTCTTATTATCTTTCTCCTGCTCCCTCATACATTCTTTTATAGTCTGAAAATGAATCAAGAGAAAAATATATTTAGCAGCCAAGATTGCAAACATCAAGGCAGATTAAACTTAATAGTCAATTTTTCTCTTGTACACTGACTGCTTACTTTGCTAGATATATCCTCATTATTTTTAACATGCTGGTTAATACTATAAAGTATTTAACATTATTAATTCTGTGGTTTCAAAAGATTCTTCATCTTGACTTTGAGAAAACAAATCCACTATAAAAAATAATTCATTTGAGCAATTTATATACAAACTTCATTGTGTTGATTACTATCACATACAGGCTTTTATATAAAACATATACTAGAGATGCAATGGAGGGAAATATTGAGAAATTCTATGCAAATTGCAAGAAACACTAAAGGCTACATAAAGAAAGGACATACTTTTATTAATGAATCATTAGAATGCCAATGTTTTAGAAACCAGGAAATAAAGCAAGAATTGTACTGGACAAATGCAATAATACAGAAAAATAGGTTAACAGAATGTTGTGAAGGGAATTCTTTTGCCAATAGTTGTTCTAAGCAAAAAATGCAGACAATATTGGGAACAAATATTTCAATATAAGAAACAAAAGACATAAATCCAGAATATACTGTGGGATGTATTTTATGTGGATTAAATATGTGTTGAATAGTTAGAGAGAGAAGATTTGCTTGTAACATATGATTAGGAAAAATGGAGTTAATGTATAAGATCAATGTAAGGAATATATTTTATATTCTTAACCAATTTATGGAAAGGTAACCTGACTAGTTACAGAAAGAAATTAAAGACTTGAAATTTTTCCTGGAATTTCAAAAAGTAAAAAGATCCAAGTGGTTTTCAAAACATATGTCATGAGAGTCAAATCAAGACAAGAGGGTGAAAGTCATAAGCAATTAAAAGAATATAACAATGACCAGAAGCACATTCTTTCAACATATAAAGCAAGAAAGACAAAGGAAGATATCAATAATAATGACTGAAAGACTATAATAAAAAAAATGAAAGACCTTCTCAGGGAGCTCAAAAGAATTTCAGAAAAATATATAGGTACGTTATAATATATAGTTATCTCAATAGTAATCACAGACAGGATTCAACAAAGTCAATGAAATTAAAAGATTGGGAAGACTATAGCGAAACATTTTTTACTAACAGAATTACAACAAAAGCTCTAGATCAACAGACATGGGACCTGATTGTTTGGTCTAAAATTGGTATAAACTCGCTGTATATACCTGTAGAAAGGAAAACGATTCAGAAAAAAATGTACACATACTTAACTGATACTATAATTTTTCAGGCATCAAAGCTTTTCTTTGCGGGGGAACAGAAGGAAGAGAAGTACCAATTGGACAGGTAGATTTCAATAAAGGCAGAGGGCCCACATTGAAAAATGAGATGGAGAAAGCTATAAAATACAGGAAGACAGTTTATATTTGTCTGCCTTAGATTACATAAATCATGGTAAATGAAGAACAGATTAAGGCTGACATACATGCAAGAACATCCAATTATTTTTCTATGGAATCTTAACAATGAATAAAGAGAAAAAGTTTGATCTTAAGACACCAGACCAGAAACCAGGAGACTGTGAGTTATAGTTTCACCTTAGGCATGAAAGCTGGCTGATGTTTTGAATAAGTCAGCTGGTAACAATGAATAAGAAGTTACTGTAATAACTGCATTTGTAGAAGCATATATAAAAGAGTGACACAAGGATGCCTATTGTTCCATTATCAGATTATCTGATATAGCAGACTTAAGAATAAGAGATGTGATTAAAATGATTGGAATCCAAAGTAGAGAATGAAAATCAACAAATTAATCTATGCAGAGAATACCACTTTGTTAGTAAATCATAAAGAAAACTTAAAAGACTTCATCTTGGATGTAGAAAATAGATAAGTGGATTAATGTTAAGTATAGGACAGAATTTACAGTCAATAGGAAATAAGTGAAAGTGATAGATTAGTATTTTGTGCTCAAGAATGAGTAAATTGGGGAATAAATAAAACATTAATTTTAAGGCAGAAAGGAATGACACATATACAGAGGATCATGAAGGATAAAGGCATTGCAATGACAACAATGCAATGGCATTTCTAATAATGATGTATGGCAATGAAATCTGGAAACTGAAGAAAGAAAGAAGATACACAGTTTCAAATTATTGGTAAAGAGATGGCTCTAATAGAACCACTGGTTTCAAGAATAAAGGTTCACTGCTTCCTTGAGGTGATGATCAGTCAACCACAATGTACATGTTTTTGACCTACAGCAAATGCATATGATAGACAGGATTATGCTTGGTGGATTTGAAAAAACCTGAAAAAGAGAAAGTCAGTGAATAAGACAGCACTGAGATCAAAGAATTCAGTGAAATTTTTTGCAAGATCTCCAAGTTGTAATAAGAGACGTAAGAGAATAACCATTTTTCCATGTAGTTACCAGGATCTGAACATAATTCTATGACATCTAATTAACGAGGAAAGATAATATTGAACAAAATTAACAACTTCTTTTGGAGGGAAAGGTTGTAGAGAAGGCAGTTGCACTGCATCTTCAGAAGATGTATGAAAGGGATTATCTCCATCCTTTTCAATCAGGATTCAAGCTTGGATGTAAGATGGAAACAGCATTGGTTGCACTTTCCAATGATCTCTGGCGGAAGTGTGATGATAGTAATGTATCCATCCTTGTTCTACTTGACCTCTCACTGGCTTTCAATACCTTCTGGAATAACTCCTTGGGTTGGGAGTGGGAAGCACTAGGTTGTCCTAGTTCATTTCCTTTCTCTGAAGCCATTTTCAGTCAGTATTCATGGGATCAATGAGTCCAACTGTCAGTCCCTGCTCTGTAGGATCCCACAGGGTACAATACCTTCGACATTCCTGCTTAACATCTACATGAAACCACTGGGGAAAATAATCTATCATAGAGTGAGATATTGCCACTTCTTCTGTGTGGTGGTTCCCTCACTGTGTAAAATCATTACTCTAGAGAGAAAAGTCAGTTTTTGTCACTTTTCCAGAAGGCCCTGAAGAGGTGATTCAGTCAATGATTCTTGAGGTCCCCAGCTGATATGGAGTCAATCAAGTAGCTGGTGTGGGTGTATTTGCTGCTGCCACGGAGGATGAGGAGATAAGGTTTTATGTTGTTGATTTTTAATGTTGAAAGCCAGCGTTCCCCAACCTTTTTGGGTTGGCGACTCGGTGTGGAAGGGGAAGAGGGATGAGTATGTGCATGCATGCTCACACATGTGCGCAAATGGGTTGCCACAATCGCACAGCGGTCAGGGGAGTGAACCGCCACGATCACATGAGTGGGGCTCTGTACGTGTGTGCACTGGTGTGCATGTGACAGCTCACCACTCACACAGCTCAGTTGCTGCTAGGTCATGGACCGGTAGTGGGCTGCAGTCCCCAGGTTGGGGACCCCTGTTGTAAGGTACCAAGGTGTCTCCATGTATGAGTTGAGTGGCCATATAAATTTATGAAACAAATAAACAAAAGTAAAATTATTTTATTTGTATAAAAGTAATACAATATACAATATGGTAAAGAATTAGCAAATAGCTGGGAAGCCAGGGACATGTCACAAAGCATGCTTCTTTTCATATTCATAAACATAATGATTGAAAATCAACATATAATCTATTCATAAAATATTCCTCAAAATAATACACGATAGCTTTTTCAGAAGACAATTCTCATCTATCCCTGATCGAATTGATCAAAATCTAGCAGCTATTTTTAAAAAAACAAGAGTAGAGGTAGCATTTGTTTAGTGCTCACGGTTACAACAGCGATGAAAAAGAAATGTGACCAATCCTCACATTTATTACCTTTGCAGAGTAAGATCATATTCACAGTCGCAGTTTCACTAAGGAACTACTTCACTTAGCAACTGAGTTGCTGGTTCCAACTGTAATTGCTAAATGAGGACTCCCTATAGTAGATTCATACCAAACAACCAACAATTCTTCAAGCTGAAGGGACTATAGCAGTGATGGCGAACCTTTTAGAAACCAATGCCTGGAGGAGTCACGGTTAATGAGCCCCGGCTTTTGACATCATCACCTGATGCCACTCCTTTCCGAGCATGCACATGGGCCCTATGTGCGCTGTGACATCATCGCCTGGCGCCATTACTTCTCTCCAAGCATGCGAATCTGATGCTCATCCGACATGACTCATGTGCTGACAGAGAGGGGTCAGTGTGCCCACTATGGCACATGTGCCATTGGTTCGCTACCACTGGACTATAGAAACTTAAGGAACTCCAGTTCATGCATAACATTTTGTCATGAGTATTTTGGTTAGATCTAATTTTCTACAGAATAAGGATATGTATGTAGTCTGTGGATTTTTAAGATTTCATAGAAAATCAGTGCAAGAAACTACTTAAAAGTGAGGTTTTTTCCCATCTTTTCATTAAGCACTTTGAAGTAAGAAGCATGAGACATTCTGATTCTTAGCCTCATTTGGCAAGCAATTAATTAAATTGCATTTCACTGCAAATCCCCCCATCTTACTAAGACTTAGTTGGCAAGTAGTTTAAACTGTGAGATGAAAGCATTTCTCCTGTATTAAAATAACTCAAAGAATGCTTATAGGCAACCTATAACATGATCTTAGCTTGCCAGTACATTTTTCTATTTCTAACCCTACCTGCTTCCTAATTTTAGAGTTAAACATACAGAGATGGCTGGCTACTTTCTTTCCTCAGCCAAAATCTGGAACAACAAAAATGTTCCAGATTTCATTTTTTAAAAAATTAAATTTTATTGAGTTTAATAAATTAAAAACCACATTTTATATGCATTTAACATACATACAACCCCATTTTATACACACAACTACTTTTTATACATTGCATACCTGTGTATTTTACTTTTTACTTTTTACATTTCTCAATTTATTTCCGTATCATTTTGTTTCTCAACTGTGGTTTCAATTCCTCAGACAGAGGGTATCCTTTAATTTCTCCCATTTGATTTGCCAGATAATTAAATGATTAAATGGATTACCCTATGATAGAGAGACCTTATGAAACCACAGTTCATTATTCAGACTTCACATTGCGAGTCCCCATGCATTGTTTATTTTACATTAACTACTTTATAGTCTGCGCCTCACCTTACTGTTTTATTCATATTGTATTTCTTTCCTTTCATTCTAATCTTCCATTTTCCCCTTCCTCTCTCATTCTCTTCCTTTTCCTATCTATCTTCTCCTTCCTTCTACTTTCTTTTCTTCTTCTTATGTCCCTGACTTTGCCTATCTAACATTATCTCACTGTTTATCTGTCAATCTCTTTTTCCTTTCCTTGTATTCCTTCTCCATCTCTTCCATTTTCTCCTTCCCTTTACTATTCTTATATCTCATCTACCTATACTTCGTTACCTATCTTGACACCTCTTCAATTTATCAATTCGTAGATTAGTTACTTTTATATTTAGCCTTTCTAAACCTTCCTCTCACCTTCTACCTTCTTCTTTTCTTTATCTCCCACCTTTGATCCTCTCTCTCCTTTTCCATACTTCCATCTGTCTTGCTTTCCTATTGTCGTATCGTTCCGGTAGTGTACCGCATTTCTGTAGACGGGTATTCTTTCACATACGTAATACTTTTTTATTAATTTTCCTACATTTCACTTTACTACTTTACCTATGTTCCATTTTTCTTCTAACCATTGGTAAAAATGAGACCACACTTTATAATACTTTGTGTTTTCTTTTTCTCTCAGTTTCAATGTTATTATATCTATCTCCGCACAATCCAATATTTTAAGTAGAACTTCCTCATCTTTGGGTATCTCATTATCTTTCCAATGTTGAGCTAGGACTATTCTGGCTGCTATTAAAATGTGAATTATTAAATATCTTAAATTTTTATCTATTTTCTGTATTCTCAATCCTAATAAAAATATTTCCGGTTTCATTCCTATCTTTGTTCCTGTTATTTGTGTTAACCAGTTTGTAATCTTATTCCAATATACCTTGATATTTTTGCATGTCCACCATATGTGAAAATAAGTACCAATTTCTTTTTTACATCTCCAGCAGTGGTTGGATTGTTTTTTGGATATTTTAGCTAATTTATTTGAAGACTATGCCACCGGTAACACATCTTATACAAGTTCTCTTTATAGGCAGCCGCTTTTGTTATCTTAATGTTTTCTTCCCCTAAATTGTTCCATTCTTCTAGTTATATCACCCTCCCGCAATTGGATTCCCATTTTGACGTATCTTTTTGTGTATTCATTGACTTGATGAATTTGTATAACTTACTTATCATTTTGGGTTCATTCCCTAACAAGATTTTATTAAGACCCATTTTAGTTCAGTAAATACCAGGATTCCTTTTGTCTTTGTTATATCTTGTATTTATCTGAAGATATTCCCACCATGAGAATTCTGTATTTAATTTTTTTTTGAGATCTTCCCTTGATAGTAGGTCCCCTGTCTCATTTAGAATTTGGTTATATGTCCAAGTTTTATTCTTGTTTATTACACTTGGGTATGTGACAGCCTCTATCGTCGAGAGCCATAGTGGAATTTTCTTATAGGTTTGGATTTTCTCCCAGATGTGTATTAGTGAATTTTGTATATGGTTATTTTTAAAGTGCGTATGTGTCTTATTATTGCCTGGCCATAAAAATGTATGCCAGCCCATCTGCAGGTCAAATCCTTCTAAATTGAGTAAAAATGTTCCAGATTTCAGTTCAGCTGGAATATAATCTGCTTAATATGATTTATCAAACTGCAATGCATTTTCAGTTTTGTATACATTAGACCATTTAACAAATTCGAAATTACAACAGTCCCCACCAAAAGCTACATATAAAAGTTATGATGGCTGCAATGAATCTGCGGTCATTCGCACTTATGACTCAGCACAGGGTCACTGCAGGGCCTCCCCACCTTTTTTCCATCCCACTATATCAAAATCCTGCAACGCTTGAGCCTGTTCCCCACACATCTATCACACCCCACACTTACCTTCTGGAGCTATCTAACCTCATGTTGTGGAAGTCAGTCAGGCATGTGTCCCTGGGCTGTGCAGCAATGATCCAAATGTGACTACCATTTTGTCCCACCCATCTGATTATAATAGGACTGAAATATGTTTTTCTGCCTGTTTTGGTGGGTATTACACTTAATTTTATTGTAATTTTATCATACAGTTAAAGAATACTAGTAGCACCTTCTGTCTACAGAAGAGCTTTGTAATTTGCATCAAAGGTTGGATGAAAAAGAAATCAGATTGAAAGCTGCTCTAAAATCTATGAAAGCTATAAAAAGCAAAACCTGTTGGTTTGGAGAATCTTTCTGCCTCAGTTTGTAGAATTAAAGCATGGTCAAAGGAAGTCAAATCCATTTTGTTCCTCAATCAATATGTTCTTTTAGTCTACCTAATTTCAGAAACTTAACAGCAATGTGCTTTTCAGGAGCCTGATGATCACTGACTAGTTGGGAAACTCCAATCACTTCTTTTATAAATGGGCTGGACAGGTCACTGGGAGGGCTTACTAAAGTAGATAAAAAAATTTATTTCATCTCCATTCAATCATACCTGATATAGAGACTGACTGAATAAGTCCATGCAGTTTTCTTGGAACAGTTTTTCAGAAATGATTTGCCATTGTCTCCTTCCTAGGGCTGAGAGAAAGTGACAGGCTCAAGGTCATCCACCTGTCTTTGTGCTGATGACAGAATTCATTGTGTCTTGGTTTCTAGCCTGATGCCTTAACCACTACAATTAATTGTTTTATCTTGTTTAATGGTTAAATTATATTCCTTACAAACACCTATTGTGTAGGTAGGGTCGACAGAGATGATATTTCATTGTTTGCCTAATTTCATCACATTGTGTAATCTTTCACTTTGCCCACACATGTAAGGAAAGCTGAAACAATATCTGAGGCTCTTCAAAGGCATCAGATTTCCAGATTGCCCTCAAATTTCTTCAAAGAGATTGAAAGACATCTTATTCAACAGTTTGATTTGGAATTATTCAATGAAATCTCATTTAATTTGAATTACCTCTGCAAAGCATCACACAGTCCAATTTAACTGAAATGGGTAACAAAAAATGGAAATCTCAAATGCCAATTACTTATATTGGCAAATTATTTATATCATTTATACACTTCAAAGTCAAAAAGGCATATATTCATTCACTTATCTGTTCAGCAAATCATTTACTAT
>JANHFO010003744.1:67787-82990 GCA_032468095.1 Pareas carinatus
GTCTGCTGCTTATATACTCTAGGTCCTGGTCTAATTGCGATAGGTGTGGCTCAGCTTGGTTCAGCTGGTCAGCCATTTAGTAATCCAACCAGTAGGGTTCTTAAAGGGATCACAACCCATATAACCCTCACAAATGTGAGTCTAACAATACCAAAAATGTGCAAGATCTTCTGCTAGTATTGTCAATAAGAGCAATGTGCATCAAGAAACAGTGTAGCCTTTAGCTTCCCTAAAGCTAAAGGAAAGAGAGAGGCAATACTTACTATACTCAAGATATTGGAAGAATAAAATACACAGTTAATGGAAACCCAACGAAACAATTCCAAAGGAAGAACTGTGGTCTCGTAAGATCTTTAGACCATACGGTAATTTATACAAATAAAAAAACGACTCAAATTTGGAGAGTCAACAGTATATCCAATGAATGGGAGATTTGAAATCACAGTTACAAAAAAAATGAAAATACATAAGAACAAGTTAAATTCCAGGCAAAATATATAGAAAGGATATGTTGGATATGTTGGATGTACTAAAGTTTTATAAATAATGTACATATGTAGTAGGAAATGCGAGTAGGTAAAACAATGTAAAAAAGGCGAATGTATGATTGGTATTTTGTATGATATGATTGTAAAATTAATAAATATATATATATTTAAAAAGGAATTATATGAAACAGTGTAGCCTTTGCATATGACTACACTGATTAAGTAATCAGATGATTGAGTTTACACTACAGGTGATTGTCATTTAGCACCCAATGTTCAGGGACTGTGTGAACTTATATCAATGCATGATGAGTGGTCCTTAAAGTACCAACCATCGCAGCATCCCCATGGTCATGGGATTGCGTTCTGGGCTCTTAGCACCTTGCTGACAATTAGGACACTGCAGTGTCCTGTGGTCATGCAAATGCCATTAGCTGGGGAAGTAAATTTAGAAGTCTGCATTTGATTGTGAATGGTAACACAGTGACATCCTCATTTAATTATTCATAGTGGTTTACTTAACAAACATAACTGGAAATGCCATAATTTACATCACTAAGTGATGCGATTATGTGAAATATACTTTATGACCATGTCCCTTAGTGATAGAAATCCTAGTCTTTCGTGCTGTTGTTAATCAAGGACTACCTATACTCATCTCACATGGGAACTTGTATCTGACTTTTCTGTGATTACCTGTACATAGGCTTTGGTGAATTAAAAAAGACGAGTGAGAGGTAGTGCAACAACAGAATAAGAGATAGTCTCATTGATAGGAGATACACAGGGGTGGCTAGTATTAACAGCAAGATCAAATAGGACATTTTTGCCACACACTCCAATCCCAAAGGTGCTTTTTCAAGAGGCAACTGGATTTTCTTGTTTTTCCCCTGAAGATGTTTCACTTCTCATCCAAGAAGCTTCTTTATCACTGACTGGATGGTGGGGAATGGCAAGATTTATTCCCCACCATCCAGTCAGAGCTGAAGAAGCTTCTTGGATGAGAAGTGAAACATCTTCAAATAAAAGCAAGTAAGTTCAATTGTCTCTTGAAAAAGCACATTTGGGACAACCATGACTGAAAATATCCATAGGCACTCACTCGGATACTGCTCTACCTCAGAACTGTCCTTGACTCAACTTTTGTTTTTCCCTATGAACCAGAATTTATCAAGTAATTTATACGACTGACAGTATCCCTAATATTTTTAACCCTAAAACCACTTGGCACATTTAGAAGCCTAATAGATCCCCTGGTGCAAGCAATCAGAGAGAGGACGAACCTATGGCTCAAAGACTAAGACATTAGTCTAGCATGCAATCCAGCCCAGATTCGAATCCCATCAGAGGGTATGTCTCACTGATGAGAGCAAAATAAGCTAGAAATGGCCACTGAGACTCCCTTTCTTTCTTTGCCGCCTTGTAAAAAAATTCTTACTGTAATAAAAAAAAGTGACAGACCTGTATAGCAACAAGTTTGGGGTCGGCAAAGAGGAGTAAGTGCACTTCTTTTGTAATCAGAAAAGTCATAAAAAAACCACATTTAGAAGTTTCAACACATACTGAAAATGCTCAGTTGAGTTCTCATTGGGCACTTTTTAACGAACATATATCATACTAGATTTGGTGCCTAGAAACTGGGAGTGTGTGAGTTCTAGTCCTACGTTAGCCATGAAAAACAGCTGGGTGACCTTAAGCCAGTTGTTCTCTCTCAGCCTGACTCACCTCACGAGGTTGTTGTAGTTGTAGGGAAAACAGAAGGAGGAAGGTGTGTTGGATATGTTCGTTACCTCAACTTGTATATGAAAGAAAGTGAGATAGGATTTTTTTTAAAAAAAGTCAAAAACTTCCACCAGTTATCTCAGAACTATTCAGAAATATATTCTTCTTGTTATTTTCCATCCTTCTTCTTCTCTTTCTAATTGAACCTGAAAGTTTCTTAAGGCAGAACTCCTACTTTGTCTCTGTAATTTAGCAACCCTACCCCAAAAAAATCTCCACTTTCTCAGCTAATGACTGTCAGCTGAACTTGCAACTTGCCTCCTCTGCAGCTATTTTGCATTTGTGATGCTGTGAACTGTCAGAAAATCTGTTGCCTTTCGCTTTGATGCACAAGGATACATTTCACACCATCCTTTAAGCCCTCGGTGAGTGGGAAATGTGCCCCTGTGAAGCCCCCTCAATTTTGTGAGAAACCAAACAAGGGAATTTTGGCTCTCTCTCAAACTTTTCTTCCTTCTCCCATTCCCTGATTCATCTTCTAACCAGCTTTATTTGTGGCAACACAAAGCTCTGTGTTGCTATGCATTTTTTTTTCTCACCACCTCCGCACCTGACATGTTCGGCAGAACAAATGTATGCTATTATAACAGAGCATAAAATGGGCCTGAGTATTTTACTACTGACAATTTGAAAACAAAGTGAGAAGGGAGAGAGACTGGCACATTTTATCAGGTTGTGCAGGTGGCCAGAAATTCTTAAGGTGACAACTATCTCCAATTCAGCTTTTTTTTTCTTTTCATTTCTTTTCACTTCCCCTCTTTCCATGATATAAGCTCCTGTGTCAATGAACAAACTATATAGTTTCTCTTGAAGTTTCCATTTCTGCCTCATGGGAATGGAATAAGCTGAAAGAGGCAAGTAGCCAGCTCCTGTATCTTAAACATGCTTGGTTCTTTGCATATAGCTTTAATTTGTGGATCCTACCACTTTTTGATGGAACACTGATGCAAAGATATCTGCGTGAGATTGCACTGTCAGCAGTCGAATTGGAATTGGAATGTATTCGCCAAGTGTGTCTGGACACACAAGGAATTTGTATCCAGTGTACGTGCTCTATACTTACATACAGGTATAATTGACAAACTGTGATTTTTAATCATAAGACTATAATTGACAAATAATGATTACAATTAAAAGATACATTCCTAATCATAAAGTACATTCATCATGCCATATACGTATTAGATGCATTCATAATCATAACGTACATTCATCGTGTCATCATGCTATAAAGTACAATCATCATGTCACAAAACATTTCATCGGGTCACATGTCAAAACATTTGTGACAAAATATGCTACAAAGCACATTCATCATGCCATACAATTCTCTCTTTTTTAATAGGTTTGGGACAGTCTATATTTGAACAGTCATAGAACATTAATAATCAATCTACAAGTCAAACTAGGATATGAAATGACACAACCATTATATGCTCAAGGAATTTCATTCCAAATCTGGACATTTTCTATGGGCACTTGTATCTTAATAAAAATTCTCAGATTTTTAAACAAAATTAAATGCTCCTCAGATCCAGGTTTACTCCATTTAACTCTCCATAGCAAAATGCTGTTTAGGTTTAATGAAAAGTCAATGAATGGAATTTCTCCCATTGTCCAATCTGATGCTCTACACTTCTGCCTAGCATTTCAGACTCTATATTTCCAACGTCAATGCTGGGTTGCGATTCTGAGAATTGAAGTCCATCAGATCTGGAGATCTTTCAGGTCAACATGGTAGCTTTCACATCTCTTGTTGTTGTTGCTGTTGCAAATTGTTATTAGATTATAATATAACGTACAAAAGAAATATAAAAACAAACAATGGAAAGGTAGAGAAAGAAAGGGGAAAAGAGAATGTGAAGGGGGGGAAAGAGAAAAAAGGCATTGATTTCCAACTTCCTTTGGTGGAGTAAACTATAACAAATGAGACAAGTTTTGACATTCACAAATAATTTGAACAATCACTTCTGTAGCAACACAGCTTCCTAATCAGTAAAACCCAAAATTAAAGTTTCGTTCTTTTCAGCCTTGAGCACAAAGTCAAAGATTTTATATTATTCTCTTTAATCAAAACAGTCAATTTCACCATTTCTGCTAAATCCATCAGCTTTTGTAACCATTCTTCCATTGTAGGAATCATGGTAACTTTCCATTTTTGTGCATAAAGTAATCTTGCTGCTGTCATCATATATAACATTAAGTTTCCACATTTTTTTCCAAATAGTTGTCCATTAGTCCCAAAAGAAATATCTCTGGTTTCTTCTCAAAGTTGACTTTCAGAATCTCCTGTGTCAGTTTATGAACCATTTTCCAGTAATTTTTTGAAAGTAGACTTGACATCTCATTAAAAAGAGATCCAACTGGAGTTAGGGAGAAATTTCTCAACAGTGAGAACAATTAATGAGTGGAATACCGTGTCTCTTGAAGCTGTGGTGCTCCAAAGCTGGAGCTTTTGGTTTTCAACAAGAGATTGAATAACCATTTGCCTGGAATGATATAAGGTCTCTAGCTCGAGCAAGGGGCTGGACTAGAGCAGTGGTCACCAACATTTTTGAGCTAATGGACCACCCAATTCATAATTTGAAATTCCGACGTCCACCAATATGAATGCTTATTTAATTATAACAAAATCATAAATGCTTATTTAGTCATAAGAAAATCTTTAAAGGTTGTTTAATTGTAGCAAAATTATTAAAGTTCATTTAATTACAACATAATTGAAGCTTATTTGTATTACACATTTTTATTGTGATATTTGTTCCTACGAGAGAGAGAGAGAGAGAGAGAGAGAGAGAGAGAGAGACAGACAGACAGACAGACAGACAGACAGACAGACAGAAAATGAAAGAGAGAGAGAAAATGAGAGAGTTACACACAACACACACAAAGAGAGAGAGAGAGAATGAAACATTTCTGTTGCTAAGTGAGACATTTGTTAAGTGAGTTTTGCTCCATTTTACGATCTTTCATGCCACAGTTGTTAAGTGAATTGCTGCAGTCGTTAAGTCAGTAACACAGTTGTTAAGTGAATCTGGCTTTCCCATTGACCTTGTTCAACAGAAGGTCGCAAAAGGTGATTACATGACCTCAAGAAACTTGAACCGTCATAAATATGAATCAAGAATCTGAATTTTGACCACATGACCATGGGTTGCTGTAATGGCTCTGTGTGTGTGTGTGTGTGTGTGTGTGTGTGTGTGTGTGTGTGTGTGTGTGTATTTCATGGATCATTGTTTGCTATAAAATGATCTGAGACTTTCAGGAAAATGATTTAGCACTGTCAGAATGGCAAAATTATATTCATCTCTGGACTTATAGGACTGTTTCTCAACATTTGATGGCTTTAAGGTGTCTGAACTTCAATTCCCAGAATTCCCCAACCAGCATGCCTCACTAGTTTGTAACTAATGCCATCCATAAGTTAAGGGTCTCTGGCAAAATTCCACCTTGAGTTTTCACCAGCCTTGATGTGAGATGAACAAAAACAACTTGGCTGTCTATAAGACAGCCTGGCCTTCCTCACCCCAAGGCTGAAACCACACTGTGGCTGGCTGGAGATGATAAAATTGTGTTCCTCCTCTGACTCACAGAGGAAAGCCAAACCACCACAAAGAAGCGATAACATTTTCAGAGGACTAATTTTGGCCCCTGGTTCAAAATTTGCTTCCCTCCTCCCCAGTGGAATTAATGATGGTAGAAGGCATTGCAAAACATCCAGGCGGGATGCAAATATGAAGTTTTGTCTCCTGAATGTATTGGTGGAAGTAATCCTCCTGAGGCAAGGGCAAGGTAACAAAGCTTTGAAATTGGGAGACGAAGAAGTGGGATAAGGTGAAAAAGACCTGCCTTATTTTTAGTGATTCCCTCTTTCGTTTGTGAGTCTAAATAGGAAGACAAATGTTGTGTGGCTGCAAAGTTTAGGGTTTCTGTATGTGAAAAGTTAGCCTGTTTGCTCAAGGGAAGGAGAGTCAGATGTCTCAAAAGAGAGAGCAAGAATTGTAATTCTAAAAGTGCCTCAGCAGCTTGTCCACAAGAAAAATTATAGTTCCCATTATCCTGAGCTAATTGGGGATGATGGGATGTGTGTAGCCTACTACATCTGGGCACCATAAGGTGGTGGTGGGGAATAGCCACTTAAAAGAAGGATCAGGAGATGTTTCCTTGTGACTAGGACTCTTAAAGGTAAAACAAGGAAGAAGCGTTTGGCCAAGAGATGGCTAACGTCTACTTGTCTTCTCCATCAGCCATCTTGGTGAAAAAGCTCACTCATGAATCAGGGGAGGATGCCTTCTTTCCCTGTGAAGACATGGGCTATCAGACACATTTGTTTTGGCTCCCGCTGAACGCCAAATGCGCCAACACCAGCACAGAGAGAGTGGAAATAAACTGGAATCCCGCCAGGAATGAAGTAATTCCTCTTCGGTTCAACCAGCGCCTGATCTATCAGCCTCCACAATTACTAATCCTTAAGAATCTCGTCATGAGTGATTCGGGGATCTACATCTGTCGCTCACCCAACGGTTCAGAAACCCACGCCATCCTGCAGGTAACCACAGGTATGAAGGCATTCGAAATATTACTTGTCCCCAATAGTCAAGATATCATTTTTCAGGCATGAACCCTTCACCAGACTATTCCCTGTACAGGGTGTTTTTGGTCATAGAACACACATTCAAACATAGTTCCGGCACCTTTTTTGCCTTAAATACAATAAATTAAATTTATGTTAAGAACTGTATATAATTTTTTAAAAATAAGAGATGAATAAGATGTGAGTGTTTCTGACAAAAAAAAAAGCACTGCAGGTAACCCTCGACTTATGACCACAACTGAGCCTCAAATTTTTATGACTAACTGAGTTGTTCAGTGAATTCGGTCCCACTTTACAGCCTTTCTGGCCACGGTCGTTGAGGGAACCACTGCCGGTGTAACATGGATATTAAAGTGAGCCTGGCTTCCCCATTGAGCTTGCCTGAGAGACGGTCGTAAAAGGGAACCACATGACCCTGGGACACTGCAACCGTTGTAAACATGAACCAGTTGCCAGTTGGGGATGCTGCAGTGGTCGTAAACGTAAAAAACAGTCCAAAGTCACTTTTTTCAGGGCTGTTGTAACTTTGAACAGTCACTAAACAAATGGCCATACATTGAGGAGCACCTGTAGTAAGCAGATTAAATTGAGTTGAATTGAATTGGTTGAATTGAATTGAGTTGGATTATTTGAACTGGATTTTTAACTGTGCTTGTTTCTTCGATGATACTTGGTGCCAAAACAGTATAAGAAGAGAGAGAAAATAAGATCAAGTCTTCCTTAGGGAGTTAATTTTTGACACGCTGGGGAAGCACTTTAAACAAATGTGATTCAATTTCTGTGTAAAGGCTATGTATACTCCACAATGAAGTCTACTGAAAGCTATCTTGGGTTTACAATATATGCAAAACTGTATCCAGTTTTGGTCGCTATTGTTGTGTTTGGCTGTTGTGTCCAGCGCGGCTGAGAGAACGAAACAGGCAGTCGCCATTGGCCAGCCAGGTCGAGTGAGGGTGGCCAATCAGCTGCAAGCAGCACTGGCGCTCCGGACGCTGATTGGCCAGCGCGCGCCATCCGGGAAGTTCAAATCCTAACCCTGTTCCTTTAAATAAGGAACACCAAACGTGTGTTGGTTGTCTCGGTTTATGTTTTCTAATAAAGAGTTTGGTTCAGTCGTGTGTCCGTGTCTTAGTAAACCCCCCACAAATGTTGAAATTTGATGTTGAAATTCTAGAAAGAGTGCACAGAAGAGCAACAAAGATGATTAGAGGACTGAAGGCTAAAACATACAAAGAACGGTTTCTGGAATTGGGTATATTTAGTTTAATGAAAAGAAGGACTGAGGGGTGACAGGATAGCAGTCTTCCAATCTCTCAGGGGTTGCCACAAAGAAGAGGAGATTCACCTATTCTCCAAAGCACTGAAGGCAGGACAAGAAGCAACGGATGGAAACTGCTCAAGGAGAGAAGCCACCTTAGAACTAAGGAGAAATTCCCTGACAGTTGGAACAATTAATCAATGAAATGGCTTCCCTTCAGAACTTGTGGATGCTCCAACACTGGAAGTTTTTAAGAAGAGATTGGACAACTATTTGTCTGAAATAGTAGAAGACCTCCAAGGTCCCTTCCAAGTCTGTCATTCTGTTCTGTTCTGAGATCTAGAATCACAGTCATAAAATCATAGAGTCATAAAATCATAGAGTCATAAAATCATAGAGTCATAAAATCATAGCTCTCTATCAAGGTCAAGAAATATACATTCATCCCAGATAAAAGGCTGTTTGCTCTACCTTTGTTTGAAAGCCTCCAGTAATTGGGCACCATCTAACATACTTAAAAAAAAAGAATTCTCAAGTTCAAACTGCTTACTACACTTAGCATTTAAGGATGCAACTGCATTCTTGGAGCCTCACTAACTGATAATATAATAAGAAATACAGAGATTTATCCTTTCTCTCCCCAGCTGTGATCCAGACTAAATTTTTTTTTTGCTAAGACGCTTATATTTAAAAAGTTTCCATCAGAGCCCATAGGAAATTAAAAAAACATGTACAGCTGGTTAATATATTTTTATATGGTTCATGGCTGCAGGGAAAGCTTTCCAGGACAGCGATTCTACTAAAATTAAGACATCCTGCTTATGTAAACCTGTAATTAATAAAAGAAGAGCTAAAGAGATAGCAACGATTTAATATCACGGGCAGTGTTTTTTCCAGAATTTGTCTCCGGTTTTGTTATGAGAGAAAGCAACTCCACATTTGCCTGCAGAAGGTCTCAGAAATATTTTCCTTCATCACCAATTTGCAATCCGGCAGCAGCTCAGGACCTCTTCACTTCATGAATGAAGTGCTGTAACCCAATCTATGTGATGTTGATTTTGAAGGTGACTCAGAAGTCTTAACTGGTCCAAAATGCAATGGGATAACAGAAGAAGCAAGTTATCAAATTTGTACTTTTGATTGATTGATTGATTGATTGATTGATTGATTGATTATGTGTCATCAAGGCATTTTCAGCTCCTAGGGACTAGATAGATTCTTTTCCAAAATGAGTGAGACTTGATCTCCAGAGCTATAAGGAGTATGAAAGTGGTATGATGACTTCACCAACAGAAAAGAGTTTGGAAGTTGGGGATATTTTTTTTATTTTTAGTAAAATAGATTTTAAAATATCAGAATCCTAACTGTCTTAAGCAAAGTCTTAAATATACCGGAATCTTAACAACTATTTTAAGGGAAGGGAAGGAGAAAGAATTCAAATTTATTCGCCAAGTGTGTCTGAACACACAAGGAATTTCTCTCCGGTGTACATACTCTATGCTTACATATAGGCTATAATTGACAAACAGTAATTACAATCATAAGATACATTCATAATCATAAAGTACATTCATCACGTCATATACGTATTAGGTGCAATCAATAACCGCGACCCTGATCATAAAATACATTCATAACCATAAAGTACATTCATCGTGTCATCATGCTATAAAGTACAATCATCATGTCACAAAACATTTCATCATGTCACATGTCAAAACATTTGTGATTCTAATTCTAATTCTAATTCTAAGGGTATACTGAGAAAAAGGCATATATACATCCTTCCAGAATTCCATAAATCTGACCTGGCATAGATTAAGTGTCCCCATTGAGATCAGTAACTACTACAGATGGTTTCTTCCAACTCTAATTTTATCATACCAAAAAAAGGTATTCCAACTGGAAAAAAAAATCTAAAACTAACTCAGTAAAAAAAAAAAAGATAATCATCACACTTCCCATCTACTGCTGTGAGCTAAGAGGGCGCTGCCAAAACCAGTTCTTTTACTTCAATTTTTCTTTCCCTATGAGATTGTTGGTTGTAGCTGCAGTCATACAACCATTTAGTCATACAACTTAGTCATACATCATTTCCTGGGAGGAATCTTCAGAATGGAAAGTGTAATTCTTATTTTATTACAAGGCAAACTTTTTCATGCGGTGCTATTTTTGTTGAAAGGGTTATAGATTCACACCTTTACCCCCCTACCAAGTCTAAGATTAAATAGTTTACACCAAAGCCTAAGCTAAACTGAGACCGAGTTCCTGAAGGCTACATTAGAAGTGGTTGGATTTACATATTAGCTGTCAAGGAAGTCTGTATTTTTGGCAGGTTGTCAGGCACCTTTATTCTGTGTAGTACTGAAAATCTAACTTTGATTTTTCCTTTAGAGCCAAATGAATTGCATATTTTACATTAATTTCTTATTCTTTTTAGCCATTTGGTCCAATGATGCTATGCAAAATGAGCGCTTTAAAAATTTATATTAGCTTGTATTAAATAATGTATCATAAAATAAGCTACCGGTAATTTGAAATGATAAGTTGAACTTCCTGACTACTTCCAAGAATTCTCCTTCTCTTTTCTTAGGGGGAGAATGTATCTTCATTAATGATTTCTACCGTCTTGGTAAAATGTCAGAATATTTTAAATTTTTCTGTAAATTAAGTGGTAGGAAGCCTCATAGAAAGTTTGAGGCAGGGCAAAAGCTCTAAATTTTAAAGTCTAAAAACTTTTTAAGTGCTAGAAAACTTTGGCCTGTATAAGACACCTATTTTTAGATTCCACTTTGGCAAGGGAGATAGTTTTAGCTTTAAGCTTTCCATGTCCAAAAACAGCACATCAAAAGATGGAAATACTTTTTTTAAGGGCTGCTTTGATGTTAGCTTGAACACATTTTACTGACTTAAGTGATGATAATTGCTTGTGTCAAATAGAATCTGGATTCCTATCAGTGTAATCCGAAGTGGGAACTCTTAGATCCTCACTCCAAGAGAAAATAAGGAGAACTGAACCATCTGCAGCTGTTGTTAGTTGGTGCTAATGATGATGGGATGTCCACTAACCAGTCTTTAATGCTTTGCTCCTGTCCTGTTAATGCCCTGATCTCTCAGGAAACCTGGGAGAACTTCTTTGGATCAAGGATACACTCATAGCTTAGACTGACTTTCTAGCTAGAACATAATAGCTGAAGCTCACACAAGTAGTCCTCATTTAGCTACCACAATTGGGACTGGGAGCTTCCCATTAAGCAAAGCAATTGTTAAATGGGAAATCACATGACCATGACTTCATGACTCATATGACTTTCCTTTTCCTCACTCTCTGTATTTTGAAATGTTCACCCTGGTGTTAGAATAATTAGCAAAAAAGGGAATTAATGTTTCTATTTACATTCATTAGAAAGAAAGGGATTGCTCTCCCCAACTTCACTCAGAGGTCGGAGTCACAAGCTTGGTACACAAACAGCTTGGTGTATTCTCTATTGTACTCCTACATACTCTTTTGTAATCCTTTTCTTGCCATCTCTTCGCTCTATAAGAGGGAGGAGGGCCAAAGGTCAGGCAAGGACAACACATACTGACTGTAATGACAACCACATGAGTGAGGGACATGACAAGGGTAAAAAAAATAACAGCCTTGGTCACAATATTAGATTTTTTTCCATCACCGTTGTAATTTAGAATGCTTGCTGAATGAGGCAGTCAGTAAGCAAGAACTACCTGCATATAAATTGAAAATAAAAATTCACATTTGTCATACTGGGCACTTTACCTCCACAATTTTCATTCTTCAATTATCAAAAGCAGCTTGAATGTGATCCGTGATCGTTTCAATTTCTGAAGCCTTGAAATACTGACAACAGAGTTGCTGTAGATCATGCAGCACACAGTTCCTTCCCTCATATGACACAAACACAAGGAAGTCCTCAAGCAGCCTGGCATTCTGGGCATCAGCAAATCTGCTGAATGCCCAAAAGGAGGGACTGAATGATTAAACTCTTGTTCAGTTTCATCCCTGTTATTTTTGTCTAGGGCAGGCCTGCACATATTATAGAAGGGAAGGATCACACTGATAAATTTAAAATCATTGGATCTCCAGGAAAGAAAAAGTGAACAGAAGATGGCTCCATTAAAACTGAAGTTGATGACCAGGGCAGAATTAAGAGCTGGCAAATAGACCTACTCTTCATAACTGTTCTCTGGACAAGGAGATGACTTGAGCTCACCCACAAGTGCTCCCCACAATTGTTCCTCACAAGGAGACTGCAAGACAGCAGTCTTTGGTGGCATTACTGCTCTGGATGATGAAGCAATAGCCATCTTGCCCAAGGTTCATATATTTCCTTTTCTAATCACCTTTGGAAATTGCTTGTTGACTGCTCTACAGTTATTAAGAAACTTTGGAACAACTTTTACATATAGAGTAAGACGGGGATATTCTCCATTACATTCGGTATGAAAACATACTTAGAATCATAAGAATCATACTCCCTGGGTATCGAATACTCAATAATACAGAGAACAGAAATCATTGTATGATAGCATTTTCACTGCATACTGAAAGTGTAGGTTTTAATGCAACTCTAAGTACCACATGCTTGTGTCCTATAATTTTCTGAAAAAAAGTAGCACACTGAAAGATATTTATTTTCCTCTCCACTTTATAACAAAGACTATAGAACAAGATGGTTTTTCTTATAATTCAAAACGAAAAGCATGCTGATAAATCACTTTCAGGCATCTTTGACAGACTAAAAAACTAACAAGACTTTCTTCTGTTTCAATTAAGAATAGTTTTGTTCTTCAATATATCAAAAATAATGTTTATATTTTTCTCAAACAGTTAGAATACGTTTGCCGTAAAAATTAGCTAATTTGGGAAGCAGTTTCTGAAGCTGGCTTCAAACGTCACCTGTCTTCCAGGCACTTAAACATGACTATCTATTTCTTGTAATTTTGGAATGTAATAAACCTGATGGTAATTTTTAAATGGATAAGGATTAGTGTATTCCTGCATTGTTCATCTGGATTCACAGGGTATAATATGCTTCTAGTCAAATCACCTGAAATACAGATGGTGAAAAGAATGTGTGTTATTATTTTGTTTTAAAAGATAGGCCACACATGGCTTGTTATCTTTGACCACAAAGCAGAAGTAAATTTTCCCCGTCAGACTAGATGTATCCATGTTTTATGTATGCTCACTGCAACAACATTTCCCTAAGAATGTAATGAAATAGTTCGCTCTTCTTAGTCTTTACACTGTATAGATTTATGCAGCATGGTCCACATAGAGTATATTGTATTATCCCAAATAATGCAATTATAGTACGTATATAATATGTGATTACTCAACGGGAGCATGAATTATGTTCATGCAATAGTTTTCTTTCATAAGCGTCATAATTTATTTTTTACTTCTCCGGGGCATTTGTTTCTTTTCCACAATTTATTTGCTTGGAATAAATTGGAAATATTTATTTCCACAATATTTATATCTGTTTAGAGGCAGAGAAATAAGGAGAGGCATAATTTTATTATCTTTAAAATCTGCTTTGCAGTGGGAAAATAGAAATGATGTGTAATATATGGCACTGACGACCAGTTGGGGATGTGTCATATGTTTATAAGGCTCGCTGGTAAATGCTTTTATTCAGAGGCTGCAAATCTGTGTCCTTTGGGAAAGATTTGTGGTTTTCTGGCCCTGACTTTCTCTGAAATGGGAACTGTACATTAGACCGGGCTTACAACCATTTGAGTTTAGAGATCCAAAGAATCTAACTTTTATCATAGGGAATTTAGAGAAACTGCTTCTAAAATTATTTCCTTCCATTGCTTGCAACCTAAAGCAAACATAAAAACAAAATAATTATTGCAGAGACCATGGAGGGATGAAAGAGATGGAGACGTGCAAATGACTATTTTGCCACCGGCAGCAAATAACAGTCATTAAAATGCTCCAATTTTGGGGTACTCCAGAGTTGTCCAGGAGGATAAATGACAAAAGCACCATTCAGGTCCAGGTCAAGAAGAACAGAGAACGATCCAGTCAAAGTTCAGTCTTTTTTTGATCATGCCATGTAGACAGAATCTTGCCAGATTAAATTTATACTACTCTAATGCTAATGGATATACCCTGGGAACTTCTAGGGCTGTGGTGGCGAACCTATGGCACAGGTGCCACAGTGGCACGCAGTGGCACATGAGCCAAGTCGTCCCAGGGCCATGAATGTTCAGAGCCAAGTTGCCCCAGAGTCGTGCATGGTCAGAAGGGAGTAGCGGCACCAGGCAATGATATCACAGGGCTATGCGCATGCTCAGAAAGAGAGTAGCAGCATCAGGCGATGGCGTCAAGAGCCACAACTCATTAACTGCAACTCAACTGGGCACTCGGTGCCTAAAAGGTTATCCATCCCTGTTCTAGGGATGGCTATGTTCTTTCCCTTCCTCTGTCTCTGATCCAGCTCTGGGCTATATTGTCTCTTGTTGCAAACCATTCCTTAGAAAGTGCTCCCTCCTTCCTGGGAAATGGCTACTTCAGTATAATCCATCATATCACTTCCCTCTATGTTGGTACATTTTATCACCATACATTAGCCCTAAACCCCACCTCCACCCTAGTACATATGTCATGATATTGCAGGAGGTGGAGCTTGCATTGCAACAGCACAATCCTGTTTTAATTATATTGAGGAAACTCTTTGACCCTGCAGAGTTGTCTGAAAAATACTGGTATTACAGGATTATGTTGTAATAGTCAAAATATGCATGATGAAAACATCCTGATTTTCTGCTGGAGATCCTGTCCCATGGAATCAACCTCTTTGAGAAACATAACCAGCCTTGTCAATTGCTAATATCGAGAAGATTAGTAGAAACTTACCATGTTTCCCCGAAAATAGGACACTGTCTTATATTAATTTTTGCACCCAAAGATGTGCTAGGTCTTATTTTCAGGGGACGTCTTATTTTTTCACCGAGGCTGCCCAGAACTGGAGGTCCGAGGCCTTATTATCGGGGAGGTCTTATTTTGGGGGGATGCCTTATATTTCAGTGAGAGGCAAAACTGTAAGTA
>JANHFO010003744.1:83090-96598 GCA_032468095.1 Pareas carinatus
ACTCACTTTCCCCTCTTCACCCGAAGGGAAAGCTTTTTCGCTGCCTCACAGCTGTTTTTGCGCTGTCAGGCGGCTCTTACGTAATCTTGAAGCCGGCGAGCTTAGAAAGCCCGTCTTTCGGCGTTGCGGAGCCAACCGGAAGTCCGAAAATTTGCCACTTTTTGAAGAATCTTTATGAGTACAAGGCTCTTTCCCCCCCTCTGCTTTTTCTTACCCTCCTTGGATTCTGTGTGATACTTCTTTGTTCCTATTTTTTCTTCTGTTGGTGGCTATTTTTAGTCTTTTCTCTGCTTCCGAGTCCTCTTGTGGCTTGCTATTGTTCCCCCAATGTTCTGTTTGGCCTCAAAATGACAATTCATGCCAATTCACATGCTGGAGAATGAGAACTGTAAAGCGGGCTCCAGGACTGGGTACGCCGCTCCATTTGCATCCACCGCTGTGCTCTCTCTTCAGATGCCTCTCTGGGGCATCTGAGGGTGCATTCGTACCCCCGAAATGAGGAAATCTGAGACTTGGGTGGCTGGAGCTCTGACCGCTTTGTCTCTACCAAGGCTGCCCAGAACCAGAAGTCCGGAGGCGCTGTTCTAATGTGATCTCAACTCATGTCACTTTGCAATTTTTTTTCAAACATTATAAAATAATAGTTACATTTTTGATGTAAGTCAGAAACAGCTGAACTGTTTAAAAATCATACTGTAAATGACATTCAGACTGGTGTTGAAATATCTTCAGATCTGAAGAATTCAGACTGGTGTTGAAATATCTTCAGATCTGGACTTCTGAAGAAGCAATGGAAGACTAAAGATAGCTCTTTCCAGATAGTAGCAGAATGAGGATCTGGGAAACAGATCAACAACGCAAAATTCCTCTCCAGATAAAGAGGGAGAACCTGACATCGCCCTCAAGTACTCCATACAGGGGACCATAAAATAGTTGGTTTAGAGCTCTGGAAAGCAAAGGAAGTCAGTTTTGCCCAAGGTGTAGTTCAGAATCTTCATACAAACGACTAGGTTGGTTCACTTCCTTTCTTAATTATTCTGGAAATTGTTTGTTGCAACTCTTGACTGCTTTTTGTATATCAAGAACCTTCAGAATGGTGGGTTTCATCACACCAGGTCCTTAGCAAAAGAAGTTTCATGTAAGCTTAAGAACTTGGAAAAAATGTTCTAAAATAAATAGCAAAAAGGTAATTAAAGTTACAAAATGAACAGAAGGGCAGATGGGTTGGAGATAAGATTTTTGAAATTAATTATAAGAATTCTGTTTGTAGGGTGTGAATTTTTCCTGTGGATTAGATATGACATGATAAGAGGAAACTTTGATGGATGAGCACTAGAAACAATGAAAAAGAATTAAAGATTATAATTAAAGGAAAACAAACCTACTAATATAGAATGGAGAAAAATATTTAACTTTATAAGAATTCAAGGACATTTGAGAATAATGTACCTAGAAACTTCTCTTGCTGTTAAGATTGTCTACTACCATACAAAGGGTTTAAAAGAGGAGACTGAAGAGGATACAACTAAGAATCAGGCTATTTTGAATACAGATTTTTAAAAGACAAGATATAAGAATGATATGGATATGTACACCAGATTTACAAGTGGAACTGGCTGATAACTTAAAAACTAAAAGGAACAAACAAATAATATACCAGAAGAATGACTTGGAAAATTTTCCTATCTTGAACTTAAAAATAAATGTGTTATATTCTTAAAGGAGTTCCTAAGAAAGACAAAGAGAAAATGGGAGAAAGAAAAAATCAGTTTTGGGAATACTATTTAAAGGATATAAACATCAAGATTTTTAAAAGCAAAAAGAATAAATATAAAGTTGACTTATTTGATCAAGGGTAAAATGTTTCTGATGCTTTTTCTATTAATTTAAATATCTTTTACTGTGTTTTTCCTCAACCAGGACTTAATGACAAGGCTTTAAGCATTTATTTATAGATATGGGACAAAGATATAGTGGAAGTTTTTTATAGTATTTTAAGACAACTTGATAAGCTATAGTGCTAAAAAGAAAAGAAAGCTTTACAAACTTGGCTTATTAAGGTTAAAATACAGATGTTGTGTATTTCATGTAAATGCTAAACATTGCAAAGAAGTTTCCTGAGAGGAGACAAACAGAAATGATAAGAGATTAATTTGTGGGACATTATTTGAAGGGATTAAATCCCTCAAGATTTTTAATATGTTGTTTCTGGTAGCTTTTAATGGATTTTTCTTGACTACATTCGAATGATGAGGCTTTAAAGATTTGTTTATAGATAAGAAGTTGTGGAAAGAAGTGATTTTTGTTGCGTTTTGGGAGAAAATGATAATTTATTGTGTCCAAAGTAAAGTAAAGAAATATGAAACATTTATTTGATTAAGCTTGAAATAGGTATGTTGTTATTCCTGGTAACTCTTGATAGACTTTTGGTGATTAAGACTGAATGACTAATAATTTGTATTAGTTTCTTATCTTTTTAAACTTTAATGAAAATTATTATTAAAATATAGACGTGCAGAATTTTCTTCAACTGTTGCTTGCCTGGAGGATGACTTAGCAAAATCCACTAGTTGTTTATGTATGGCACTCAAATGGTATACACAAATGTGTGCATTTAAGTTCACCAAAATCCATGACTTTAAGCCAGAGAGTATTTGTGGTTACTTTGCTTTCAAAGAATGGGAAAACAGAGCATCACACTGTATGAACCCTGAACCTACAAAGGGATAGATGCAGTTCTTTTAAAATTTTGAAAGGCATAGGATTATTAAAAGAACAGTGTAGGAAGTCATGCAGTTTGGTGTGCTGGTACATCTTTTTATATGCAAATAATGAAGAATGGGTGCTGGCCAGTGCTTAGCTAGATGAACCAGTGGTCTCATTCTGAATAAAGTAACTTCCGAGGTTCTCGTTAAACCTCAGACATTTACATTTGAGCAACAGTTCAATCCTGTGCAAAGTAGTTATCCATAAGGTCAGAGGGTTAATTGTATTGGCCACAGTGCAATGTACAAGGGGTTTTATTCTTGTAATGCAAAGTTGTCTGCTCTTTTTTCGAACAGATGCCACTGTAGCAACCATTCATTATTATATATGAACGTGCAGAGCATATGAGAAAAGTGGTTTTCTCGGCTTCTTTCCCTTTTCCATGTTCAGTGAATGCTATAGAGAGGAACCGCCTTACAACTAAGTTTTTGAAGCACTGTATAATAGATAAATAGAAGCTATTTTCTGAAAGGAATAGATAATTTTGTCAGTTTTGCTGTCTCCAGCAGCCAAGTTTTTTTTTTAAGTCTCAAGTGCTCTCGTCCGATTTATGAAGAAATGTGTAATTTTAAAAAAAGATTCCATTGGGAATAAGGCAGGTTAGAAAGACAGATGTACAGCATGGTTGATAGATATATAAAGATAGATAGCATCTCTAGATAGCTAAACAGCTAAACAACTATTAGCGAGGTAGATAGCTAAATACTTAGATAGCTTGATATCTAGATAGAGATACCTATTTTCCAATTCAATAGCCGGCTCCTCCTAGCACTGTCAGAACTATGTATTTCTCTTCTATGTGGCTGTTACACAGCCTTTCCAAAAAAAAATAATTGTATTAGCAAATTTTAAAGAGATAAACACTCAAGCACTCTATCTGGTAAATGAACTGATCAGATTCACTTTCTCCTACACTCAGTATTTCCACACTCCAGGTAACCGTGATTTAATTTCTGAGGAAATTATTATTTTTGTAAGTTCTTGGGTATATTTATTTTAAAAATGATCAAAATTTCATATATTTTGAATGATGGGACATGAGGTTCACGCTGTATTTGAACGAATATGAATTTACACGATGGTCTTTTTGACAGTGAACAATTTCATGGGACCAGTTTTGTCGGCCTTGGTCAATAATAACTATAATGAAAATTACATCTGAATACTTACATAGCAAAGAAACCTAAAGCACTTCTTATTTTTATGGATAAAGTCTCCTGTTCTACCCGCTCACCACTTTTCAAGGATATTTTCTAGGAACCATACTACCATAGCATATGATCCCCTTTTGTTACTAAAGATTGCTTGTAGTAATGAAATAATTATAAAGTTTTCTATTATAAAACATTTCTTTGAATTCAGTGGAGTGGTTTTTAGGTCAATGGAATGGTAGCGGTTGTGGTAGAAAGCAGGCAGAGCTGGAGGGCGGTAAAATGCATCTTCAGTTTAGAATCCTTGCGTTGCCACAAGAGATCCAAGTCCAACCCCTGTTGAAGCCCATTGACCCTTATCTAGTGTCAATTTAGTGCTGATCATGAGTTGATCAGGGTAATATCAGGTCAAAAGAATCAGGGCTATTTGTGTAGATTGCAACATAGATCATTTATTGAAGTCTATGCACAAAAATCAGGTCAACTAACGGTCAACACTAAATTGGTGTTAGATAACAGTCAATGGAATTCAAGAGGGGGCTAGACTTGGCTCTTTTGTGGCAACACAAGGACTCTAATGAAATAGTGTATTTTACTCTGCCACCCTTCCTCCAGCTCTGCCTTCTTTATCCTACAGGGGCACAGGTTAAGGGCATGATCTTTGTTGATTAACAACTCAAAAGTCAGATCAAACAAAAGCTATCCTTGCTGGTTTAGGAACCATTCCTTTCAACTATAATCTGAACTGCTGTTTGGTTGAAAGGCTGTTTCTTCCATCTTTGTCTAGGAAGAATGTCAGCATACAAGTGGCATATACATGCACGATTGCTAAGTAGCTATTAGCATCATGTTGATCTGAAGCCAACTTGCTTTTATCCAAGCAAACTTTGTCAATCTGGAATGAGAAATTGATGCTTGATTACATGGTATGTTTTACTCTTTGCTATCCAACTTGAAATTAACTAAAGTTGCGCAACAATTCAAGAGTTTAGGGTCAGTTGATTAACTGGCAGCATCAATCCAGGGCTATAATTCAATTAAAAAACATCAATAAAAATCTCATTTCAAAAGTCTCGAGCAGAGTGCACCAATATGCCACCAGCAGCAGTCGGAAAGCGCTCGGCTCCTCTTGAATCACTGCCCGTTTTTAATAAGTATTCCGAAAATTATACCAAGACTTCAAAAGAAATTGTAAGGAATTGTTAGCCGGTTTATTAATGTTTTATGTTTTATTAAAAGTTTGGGTGTACATTTCACAATGAGCAACATCAAAAATCAGACTTTTTGCCTGTAATTTTGCTTCCTCCTGTCTTTCTGCCTTTGGGATTCACTCTTTTCCTTTCATCAGCTGCCATTTTCAGCCGCATGCAGTAATTTCATGGCTCATTGGAAGCGCTGAAAACCTTTGAAACCACAAATGCTAACCTACCTGGCCTGCAGCCATTTAGGAAGAGATTAATTTAGCAAACAGAAGCAAAACACTTTCTACTCCTAGCCTGTGCATAATTTCACTTCTATCTATATTTATTTTACAGGGAGCAGCGTAATGACAATTTCAGTAATTGCAACTCTGTAAAAATTTGCCTACCTAGCTTATCTCACTATCGCAAGACTGTGAGTCAGTCAGATTAGAGGGAAATAAAGTACAGTGCGAAGCTGCCTTGGTTGCCTTCCAAAATTAAAAAAGAGAATGTTTTTATATCAAACTTCAGTGATGCTTTGCTAGTTATTTGTATACTTATCTGCAGGACAATAGAGTCTCTAAGATGCTGGGAAGGGATGTGTCTGCCTTTAAAAAAAATATACAGTGATTTATAGATGCAACCTTTTCAGGTACAGTCTCTCCCCAAAAAGAAGGAAGGAAGGAAAGAAAGACAGAAAGAAATGAGGGATGAAGGAAGAAAGAAAGGAGATGGAAGAGGGAGGGAGAGGAGAGGGAGAAAGGAAGGAGGAAGGAGGAGGGAGAGAGAACGGATGGGAGAGAGAGGGGGGAGAGAGAGAGACAACAGAGAGACAGAGAGACAGAGAGAGAGACATAACATATGAAGATGCAGCTAGGATGGTGATGTTGGCCCATTGCTACAGATTTAGTTACAAATAGCTGTTGATCACTCTGAACAGAACTGCAAGTCCATCTGGGGCAAATTCAGGCTATCAGACTTGGAAGGAATTCAGATTCTAAATTAGCTTGCAAACTGTTAGGTTGAAAATGAAGTTTAAATTATTCTATTGTTGTTAAACCAAGGGGAAAATAATAAATATCAAATCCCATGGGCTGTTCTTACAACGGCTGATTTCCTTAAACCTGACTTCTGAAAGATGAGCCCTGTTATTTATTTGCACGTTAAAAATAAAATAGAATGGTCTAAATAAGTGTAAACAATCTCTATGTTAGTTATTCGTTATTACATAAATATATCATTAGTAAATGAACAAGGAATTCTCATTGCATTTAGGTGTGGTTTTTGTTTTCAATGAGGAAGTCTAATCATTCAAAGTATTAACTGGAGATCCAAGGTTAATGGAATTACTTTGTCCTAGATCTTGCATTGTCCAGAAAGCTTCAATGATATGCTATTGCTGTAATGTTGTTTCCAAAGAAATAAACAAGACTGGATCAACTATTATTGCAGTATTTTCCGTTAATTATACTGAAATTAAGAGTAACTAGCTTAGAGTGCATAATACATTTCCACAAAAACATATTTTCATGCATTGGGAATAAATTCATTCCTTGTCTTCCTATGGCAGAAGCTACAGTATTACATCTTTATAGTACAATATTCTATTATGGAACCTTTCAGCACATAAAATAATTATATTAATGCATATATGAAAACATTTGGATGACATGGGTAATTTTTATGACCACGATTTTAACAGCCACGGGAAAATCTAAAGAGGGAAGACACTTAACTAAATGACCTTATATAACCTTGTGTCTTAAAAATTCACTTATTTAATTACGGGGTAACGGTTCCACCTTTTACAGAGAATACTAAAAAAGCAGTCTGCTAATCACGGACATAGATATAAAATCCATAGGATGCTCTGAACATTTAAGCTTGTAAGTTCTGCCTTATTGTAATAACAAAGAGAAATCAAGCATCTTTCTTGTTCTTCGTGTTGATTTTAGTAAACATGACAATTTTTCCTATGGTGGAAAGTGAAGTGTAGAACATTAAACTTGTTTATGCACTTTTTTATAATAGCTAATTCATTTAAGCACACAGAAGGCAATGGAATGAGTGGCCAACCCACACAGATGTACACCAACAATCTGGCACCTCATCATGTTCATAAAATATGTCAACAGAACCTGGATTCTTTCCATCTTTATTTTAAACTATTGGTATTTGTACCACACAAGCAATTTTTTTCTTATTGTTAAAATTATGTTCCTACTAAATAAGAATAGATACAGAGAAGCCAAATGTTCATGTTGTTAGCAATTTGACACAAACAGTATCTTTAGAAAAGGGGAGGGAACTACCTTTTTCTAACTAAGATACTGTATATATTTGAGTTAATTATATTATTATTGTAGGAGATTCTATTAAGATCAGGAAGTTGTGTCCCTAGTAGAACAGATTTATTTATGATGAATTGAAATGTGCAAAACCAACCCTTCTGTTTCGGAGTCCTTTGATATTTGATATTAATTTCTTTGGAAATGCTGAAGATTTCATCTAAAAATTCTAGCTTTGGGATCAGGTACTACGTTTTTTTAATGCAAATACTTATATTTCTCTGGACTGCTATTTAGTTTTGGCCCCCATTGGAAATCTAAAGCATAATCTGAAATTCTCTGACCTGTCCAGAATTGAGCATGTTGGAAAATAATTTGATGAAAGGTACACAAGAACTCATGATAGAAGTTGGATTTTTGGAATATAGGAACTGTCCTACCACTGTCCTCAGTGAACACCTATTTGTCACTTTCGGAAATGACCACTAGTGATGGAGGAATCTGCCCATTTCAGTTTCAGTACTCTCTGTTCATTTTTTTTTCAAGGTGAAGGTCAGGTTTCTGTACATTTCTCATATGTAAATATATCAAAATATTAAATATACTTTGTTTAAATAATCAAAATCTATTTCTTTTAAAACAATGGACAACATTTGCATTTATTTGGTACATATTTCTTCAAACATGCATTTTGCTTCAATTTTACCTAATGTGCATAAATTCTTGCAAATTATTTTCCAGGTAAGTTGTATTTTTGTACATTAGTTTCATGTATGTATGCATGCATGTATGTATGCATGCATGTGTGTGTGTGTGTGTGTGTGTGTGTGTGTGTGTGTATGTGTTTCTGTAAGTCAGAAATATAGCATGGTTGGCAAACTGCATTACAAATTAATAAACTTGTGGGTAATGAATGATAAATAAGTTTCATTTATGTATTAGTTAGAAAATGCAAAATTAAAATGTGTCCTAAAAGAAGTTCCGCAGTAATGATCACAAAAATTCACTGGGGTGTGTATCTCTTTGGAGATCACTATGTCCTTCCAGAAGGTAGAAGCAATTCTCTTTGCACTATAGTTATTATTGTCACTAAGATATCTTCCATACCAGAGCAGCAATCTCTGGTATCCCACAGAAGACATTTTCTAAGGGCACCAGCTCAGGCTTTAAAAGGTTGCCAGCTGTAATATGATCTGAATTTCCTTGCTATGTGCATGGCTAAAGCATAGGACTTTGTTCCTTTATGTGCAAACACAGTTAAATGATTTGTGAATGATGCAGAAGCCAGGGCTAGTTTAATTCAGGTGTCTGATTTATCAACCCAATGTTGCTTGTAATAAGTTATGCATAAGTCATTATGAGTGGACATACTCCATCTCTTTCTGCAAAGAGGAAATTAATGAAATGAAATTAGGAATTTTGAAAGTCGGGATACATATCCAACACAGGAAAAAGTGGTGTGGGTCTGTGCATCTCTCTGTCTCTTTCTCTCTCTCTTTGTGTATGTGTGTAAAAGAGAAACACTGATACAACCTTAACTCTAGTTATACAAATGATGCTGCTATTATTTACTATGGTAACATTATAAAAGACTAGACTATTTGGGACCATTATCTTCCAGCTCTCTTTTCAGTACAAATCATTATATTTATTATCTGTCGTCTTGTATAGAGGGTCACGGGAAAGGCCAATCGAAAGCAGAAGAAGCCTGCTTTTCAGAAGAAAATTGGACCTATTTCTAATTCTCTTTCATTCTCAAGTATAAGGAAGTGCAGACTTTTGTGTGTGTGTGAAAAATTGTTTCATGCAAGATAAAAGTACAGATTATCGGTGAGAAAATGGCACACTCTTTCTGATACCTTGCAGATTCCTGGGAGATATTGCCAGTTTTCCTAAAAGATTTTTACATTTTATATACCCAGGGAAAAATGTGCTCCCTTTTAGACACTGAGCTGCAGGTGCCAAAATTTAAGGCATTATCACTGAATATGTTATACATAAGATATATCAATGATTTGGGGATATGTTTTAACAATAACACATCTTAGAATAAATACTGTTCAGAACATCATGGGGAAAATAGACGTTTCTATGAATAGGCGCTCAGCGTTCTGGTTCCATTGAAAAGACATGTCGGATTTTGTGCATGTGAAACAAAATCTGTTTCTTGATTCTTGCAAGTCTTTCTCTTTGTCTAAAACCCAATTTATTTTTAAGTTAAATTTATTAAGTTAATTTTACTTGCTTAAAAAGGGAATGCATCTAGACAACCAAGACACTGAATCTACAAAATGGTGTCCTGTCTAACTCTCTGTTTCTGCTGCCCACCTTTTGTGTTGCTTCTTTTACTTGACGACAGATGTGGAAACCCACCCACCCCAAATAATTAATAAGGACCCTTTGTGTATTGGAAATTATGGAGTTATAATCAAGAGACATAATGTGCCATTTCCTTTATTTGTCATCTTTTTCAGTAAAAAGAAAGGCAGAAAGAAACATGGAGGATTATAAACCGAAGGTATTGTTGTCTGGAGAACTTTTCCCATTCCTGCTCAATTTCATGAATAAAGCAACTCAGTTGCATCATTCACAGAACTACTGATTTCTGTAGAAAAGCATCTGTTGGGGATACTTTAATTTGGATTCCTGCCCTTAATAGGAGTTGAACTTACTGACCTAACTGACCCTTTTCAACTCTATAACATAGCATTAATTTTCCATTTCCCAATTACTTTCCATGCACAAGTGTCCATTTGGCACTGTTGTATGTTAAAGATGCATTATACTGCTACTCTATATATTTAGATGAGTGAATAATACAGTAGTTTGAGTTGCAGTATCCTAATGGTCAATATTTATCTCCAATAGAAGACTTCACTCTCTAGAGAAGGATATAAAGCTGAGAAAGGTGGAAAAAAATAGAGAAAGAGGACCAGTAACAACATGGATGAATTCAGTTACAGTGATGATAAGTGCACCATTGTAAGACCTGAAAGGATAGGTTAGGGATGGATTATTATGGAGAAAAGCTATGTAGTTGGTAAGATTCAACATCAATTTGATGACATATAATCAATCAATGGCCAATTAATGGATAAAGTGAGGAGACAAGCTTTGGTTCAGCAAGCCACCTTTTTCCAGTTAAGAACCATATCAAGATGGTTAGCTCATGCTATGTTGAATACGGTTAGTATATCTAGCATGGAAATGGTCATTCTCTTGCTCATTACGATATTTATCTTACAACTACTATATCTTCTCCATTGAATAGGGTTTCTCCAACTGGTTAGAAGTTTTGTGTTCCTTAATTACTTATAAAGAGGTTCCTGGATTTGAATAGCATTATGTCTTCTTTTAAACTGGTTCTAGGTTATACAAAATTTAAACCAGCAGTGTAAGACACCTGCATCTATGACAATGGATTAAACCAATTTCTATTTTATTTTCAGTAAGGAGAGAATAAAGTCTTAAAAACATGTCTGGAAATATTATGAGTCAATATTCATGCCGGTGTATACTTCCATTATCAGTATGATAACTGATGTTAATTCAGTAAATATTTTTAGCATTGTAAACACCGGGCAGTGCAGTGGTTGCTAATACAAAGTAGGCACAATGACTGACAATATAAATAGAAGAGGCACTGGGTCTCTATGGATCAGCAGCAAAGTTTTGAGTTGAGTTTGCTAGTCAACACTTTCAGGGAAAAGAAACATGACTGTAGATAAATGAATTTCAAAGTTTATAGATGGCAGCAATAGCTGCCTGCTCTAATTTTTTTCATAATGAACTGGATTTCATTTTTAAAATTCAAAATACCAAATTCTTTCACAGCTCTAGAGTTTTACTTCATGTGCACTGAAAGTTTATTTTAAATGATATTTTGATTTAAGTTAGAGATCCTTTATGGGTTGACTTGGAGAGGGAGAACTGATACATATCTGAGCATTTATTTGATTGAATCTAATAACTTCTAACTGATTATCCACAAATTATAACCATATGAATAGTTATAAACTAGTGATATATATCTTTTGGCCACTTGTCTTTCTCTTTTTAAGATGTCCAAGAGCCTGCTAGGAGAAAAAGGAAGTGGGCATTCCACAATTCCATTGGTAGGGTGATACAGATATCAGAAAACAGATGTTATATGCATAAATTATGTAGAAGAGGAAGTGCTGAATTTTCTCTCCATTGAAAATGAATAATAGAGTTCTCATTTTTCTTGGTGTGCTTCAAATTTGTTCACCAGACATTTGACTTGAAGACTAGACCATTTTTGGAATGAGAAAGTCACACATCTCTACTAGCACCAGATTACATGGATATTTGGCAACATCTCTGAATTTGCCATCTCGTCCCCATTCACATTTGAAAAATTTCCATTTCCTTACAAGAATGATCTTGTGTTTTTTTAAAAAATGTGACAAAATCAGTTCCTCAAAATTAGTCAAAGTTTCTTTAGGAAAATCAATGAAACTCCATAATATTCTTACATGAGTGTACACATTTTCATGTTTTTGGCAATAGTGGAAAATCTGATCTTGACAGTTATATGACTCGAGTGTATCATCTGATCTATTATTTGTTGGCTTGATGGATCTCTCTCTGCAAGTCAGTTCTTTAGCTAAGCCTACCACATTGGAGCAGCTGTTGATCTAAGAATTTTTTTCAGGCTTATTAGTTTTGATCAATTATTAAAAATATTTCCCAATAAGATGAGAGAAGCAAACAGTATTTAACAAAAATTAGTGGCTTTGTGTTGTTTTTTTAAAATAACCCAGTTGTATATTTTATTATTTATTACTACGATTTCTATGTTGCTCCGTTCCAACTTGGCTATGAGTTGCATCCAGGAAAATGGAACCATAAAATCTACAAAGCCTTACACAATGCATACACACCACCAAACAGCCATGATAACTGCAGCATCCACTGGGGTTGAGCCAGATCAACATTCCCTGAAAACTTTATTGAACAGCCAGGTTTTTATAGAGTTGCAATAAACAATGAATAATCCAAACCTGTGAGTGTTATTAGACATGTATATGTATATATCCAGAATCTGGAGCTCTAAAAAATACCAGGTCATATTTAGAACTTGATTTATACTTTTAAAATGTCAAACAAATTATTGTTTTGAGAGTTTGTTTTAAAATAAATAAAATTAAAATGTGTTTTAATAAACTGCCTATGAGTTTGTCTTCAAAGCCGTTGTTTGTTTCATGGAGGAATCCAAACAAAGAAGCAGATTTTGCCAGCACGCAGTCGTGCAAGTACTGATAGGATTCTATGTTTGGATATAAAAATGTAGAATGAATTTAGATAAGACACACCCTGGACATAATCTATTTCAGCTTCTTCCCTACGCTGCTACAGGGCATTGCAAACCAAAAGAACTAGACACAAGAATAGTTTCTTACTTCATGTGATCACCTACTAAATAACTAACTTACACAACAATGTTAATGAGGAAGGTATTTTGTGACAGGATAAAATGTGTTTTGTGACATGATTGTACTTTAGAACATGATGACATGATGAATGTACTTATGATTGTGATTATATTCATAATTAAGATTGCGGTTTGTCGATTGCAGCTTATATGCACATAACAAGATGAATGTACTTTATGATTCTGAATGTATCTTATGCTTATATGTACATGACAAGATGAATGTATTTTATGATTATGAATGCATCTTATGACTGTAACCTCAGTTTGTTTATTGTATGTACTGTATGTAGGTATAGAGCAAGTACATCGGAGACAATACTGACACACTTGGTCAATAAATTCTGATTCTCATTCTGAATTTGATTCTTTCCTATAGTGAAGGAATGATTCTATGTCTCTTGTACTCTTAGCCTGCTTTAGTCATATGTGATACAATTCCACAAAACTCATGTGTTGGGCAAAATTCAATACTTTTCCTCTAAAATTTGACACTAAAAATTCTAGAAATTGGTCTGTTTGTGCATATATATTTCCACAACTACTAGATGCAATCAATAAAATCATTTATTGAATGATTCAATAAATCACTTCTCTACTCCCTCCCCCTCATCCCATTCCCTTTCCTCCATACCCTATAATTCTGTAAATATTTGTTAAAGTTCTA
>JANHFO010003744.1:96698-117542 GCA_032468095.1 Pareas carinatus
CTCCCGACTCTCTCCCTCCCCCCTTCCCATTCCCTTCCCCCATATCCCATACTTTGTAAATAGTTTTTTAAAGTTCAATGTTATATTTCTATCTTTTTTGTACACCGCCCTGAGTCCTTCGGGAGAAGGGCGGTATATAAATTAAATAAATAAATAAAATAAATAAATAAATTTGACATAATACACATTTTGGCTTATAAAGAGGATTTTCTTAGCATAGACACACTTCTCAAATGTACATTAGGTGAACTAATTTGTCCCTCTTCGCTGAATCTATTTACTTTCATTGTCTACAGTACATTTGTTCACACACATCACCTAGCCCTTTTAAACTGGAAGAGACAGGCTGATACTGGGATTTCTGTATGCAAGTCTTGTTCACTTCAGTTGAACTACTGGTCATTTCCATAGAATAATGCATACTCAGTGTAGTGTATTGAGTTAATTGGAACAAGTTGCACAAGCTGAAAGTGGATAATTGTTGCAAACTCGCCCAGGGATTAGAGAAGCGGGAAAGCCCAGGGCAGGAAAACCTAGTGCTCTAATAGGTTGCCAGCTTCCAGCTATCAAGTATAAAAGAGAGTTGTGTGGCATCCTTAGCCACTTCTGTTATTTGTGCTGGCAGTTATTACATATGTAAATAAATCATGCTCTGTTTGAAAGACAAGTCTCTTCACTGCCTCCTTCAAATCCCGCAATACATAACACCCAGTATGATTCATTCACTTAAAATGTGTTTCAATGTTCTTTTCTTCCATTAAACACTGAATAATACTCATTCCTTCTAAAGAAATCTATCAAAGTTTACTAACTATGATCTTGCTTATATACTACTTTCCATATCCAAGTCCTAATGTCTGCTAGGGGTCTTCTCATAAGAATTTGGAAGACCAGTTGATTGAGAAGCAAGATTTTGGACTAGTCATGACTAATTTGATCCTGTAGGATTATTACATTATTAGCATTTTAATAATAAATTAGCTATATATTAAAAACTGGTATAACATCAAATATAGCAAAATAGTAAATTCATATCCAGAAGAGACATCTACTGAAAAATAATTAATTGCAATCAAACTAAGTATTTTTAGGGGAAAGGCACTTAATACATAATAAAAACAGCATTACAAATAGTAACAATTTCTATTAAAAAGCCATTAGAATCAAAAATTTTCAGCATTAGTATTTAGAATGGCAATATAAGCTCTAACATTCATTTTCCTGAAATTATTTCTGTCTTGCACCAGGAACAAACAATGCAGATGGGGAACTGACATAATGCTTTTAAATAATTAAAACTTTGGATGCCTAATAACATCTTTCATCAGAGAATTGCAAAGAGCTTTACCAGCGTTAATGAATTAAATAAACCCACCCCCATCGACCCAATTTGCTTTGCAAAGTTGGCAGGTGGTACCGCAATTCATTTTAAAATGAAGCAAATTTGAAGTGGGGATGCTCAGAAGCTGTGCAACAGCAACCACAAACAACCAACGTAAGGAAGGATGAACATATCACTCCAAAGCAAATTTGCCTGTTTTGTAATATGTTGAGTGATATCCGGTACATTTGCATTGAGAGCATCAATTGTGTGAATTTATATTTTGTCCCAAACCAGGAGCAAAATGGAGCAGCCACCAAGTATGTCTGCTTTCATGAAGACCCCAGATATGCTCCAATATGCACTATACATTTTGAACAATTGGAGAGAAATGCTATCTAGAAGTGAAGTATCCATTTCATGCTATGTAGATTGGACTGTCATTTAAGAGGGTTAGAAAAAGGAGTCAGGGCCATTTAAAAATTGCATTTGATCCACATGGCTGATTTTCCATGCAACTCTTGCAGTGGCTTTGCTGTGGAAAATGGTCCAGCATTATCAAAATAGCTGCCCAAAAAACAGGAGATCCAACTGTATTAAGGATTTCATCTACAACGTCTGGAATTCTGGTTTGGCTTTTCATATTTCTGGCTTCCTGGGTGTAGCCCAAGTTGTCCTCAGAGGTAGATCTGCTCATTACTTTCCTGGTCAGAAGTGGACTGAAGAACTGAAGGTAGTTGCTTGTTATTTATTATGTAGAAAGTATCCAGAAAACTTATTTCTTCATAATAAAGAACAAGCAACTACCTCTGGCATTTGCTCCCTAGGAAGATATAGGCTTCAACTACCAGGTTAAATTGTATACAATTGTAATTGTATATTATGTTTTTCAGTGCCATAAAAGCACTGAACTAGCACTAACCTAATAACATTGCACCAAAATCCAATTCAGCATATATGTAACATGACAAGAATGGATTGATTTTTTTTCCACATTCTCTTCTTTATCTGCTTATCTCATGGCTTTTATTTCTTGATTTGTGGGAAATTGTCATTTCATTGTTTTAACACACGCCAACAAGCTCTGACTTCAACTTCCCTGAAAACCTGGATCAATGCCTAGCTTGCCATATTAGTTTACAGGGCAAGCACAAGCCATAATTTGTCAATCTGGATAGCTTTGTAATTTAGCAACATACCACCAAACAAACACAGTGAAAAGATAATGCTGTTTTCTAAATAGTCAAATAATTTGAATATATTTCACAGAAGTGCCTTTCTTTAAATAATAGGGTTTTGAAATTTTTTTCATATTAATCAAGAAAGATTAAGATCAAAATATGTGGTTTCTTCCCTACTTTGGTGTCTCCATATATATTAAGAATGCAGCTTCTCTGCTAAAGCTGTGCTGATGAGAAAGTCTAGAAATTACAACTGTAACATGTTTTGTAGTGAGAAGGACAAGGATGATTATGTCAGAAGGAAATGCTATTAATGGTTTCTTCTGTGCTTTGTAATTTTTCTAGCTCTTAGATGGTCAAAGATTCTGTATTGGTCTTTTGCATTACACAGTTCAAGCAACAGAGTTATAACATAACTCATCAAAGGTCTATGAAAATTCATTTGGATCTGCCACCAGCTATCAATTTGGGTAAGAAGTGTATCTGATTCAGCTTAATTAGTTTGCTTGAAGGCGTAGAAAACAGGTCATTGTCTACAGTCTTTGCAAACTGGGGTGGGGGACAGAAAAATCAAAACCATGTATTCTAAAGCCTTCAGAGATACCATAGCACATCTTCAGTAATGAGATATAAACAAAAAGTCTGACAAGGCATACCAGTTCTTTAAAACGTAAGCAAAATTTGATAAAATCTTAGCAACATGTGCTCTATCCATCCAACACAAGGTTTGCAGGTGTTCAGGTGCTGGAAAATGCTTAAATCTTTATCCTTTTTATCAGGCAAGTCAACAAGAATCAATTCATATAAAAGGTCAGTCTTGCACAGATGTAGTGCCATAATATTTAGCCAGTCCTAATTTGTATCATCAGTCAATATTAAAACAAAATTAGATTTCTAACTCAAATATTCAAATGAAAGTAATGGGAATCCACAAAATTTGATGGATGGCACAGAGATTTCACAAAGACATATGGACAAATATCAAGGGATAAGAAAAGCTATGGAGATGTCTAGAGCCACAGCACTGTAGGAGACATAGAAGGGAAAAGGACTATACGAAGAAGCAAGTAGTATGGAAGAATCAAGGGATCCTTTGGGGTCCTTCAGAGTTTACTGCAGAGGAACAAGATGCCAACAGCAATAATTTTTGTGTTGAATGAGAATAGATGAGGTGGTATTGTGTATCTGTTTCCAAGAGCACTTGTGGGATGTGTAGGTCAAAGGCAGTATTGTGAGTCGAGCCTTTTTATACATGTGTGGATAGTCCAAGCACTTACACAAAGAGCATGGGGCTTCCTTTATGTGATGCCATATCTGCTATTTGGCAGATTTTGACCCTCTCCATGGGACCCCAATTCTGATTCTCCAAGAACATGTCACAATGAAACACTGGTAGCTCATTTTGTGTTTATATGTTGATCCATATTGATTGTTTCTGTAAACCAAGGTGAATTCAGATAAAAAAATGTTCTTCTGAGCTGTACAGAAGAAATTCAAATAAACAAAATTTATACCAAATAAATACATTATTCCAAATTCAGACAGCCCTCAAATTACAACAGTTCATTGAGTGACTGTTCAAAGTTACAACCGCATTGAAAAAAGTAACACAGCCAGTTTTTCATACTTACAGCCCTTATTGCATCCCCATGGTCATGTGATCAAAATTCAGACAATTAGCAGTTGACTCATTCTTATGATGGTTGCAATATCCCAGGGGTCACGTGATCCCTTTTGCAACCATCTGACAAGCAAAGTCAATGAGGAAGCCAGATTCACTTAACAACTGCAGCGATTCACTGAACGGTTGCAAAATGGGGCAGGAATTTTGGGTTTAATTGTGGTCATAAGTGAAGGACCACCTATATAAACTTTAATGTCAATTTTTAACAGGTGCTGAATGTATGTGTTTGAAATGCTATTATGAAATTATTACTCATAAATGTTATGATAATTGACCAGGATTCTGTTGTATATAAATCCTGATTTTTTTAAAAAAAAGAATTATCAGAAATCTGACTTAAAGCTGACTTCTGTTTTTATTCAGAATATGTTAGAAGTCCATTCGGTGAATTAGAACTGCTTTCTAATTATTATTTTTTTTCAGAGAAATATGGCAACTAGACTGTTAATGTTAATTATTCTTTGTTGTTATTGTGTGATTGCAAATCATAATTTATCTTTAAATTCCACATTAATAGATTCTATAAATTATCATGATATTTTTTCCAGCTTCTTGCTCTGACTTGGACATAGTTAACTTTTGGGTGATGTTGGATAATTGTTCATCTGAAATGCAGACTGGCATTTAATGCTGGCAATAATTGTCATTAAAAGTGACAAAGCACAAACTCTGTTATTTTTTTATTTTCTTTATTTTATATAACTATAGTAGCATTATTCTAAGAGCTTCAACAATCAAAATTCTGGTCTCAATTGTGCATATGTTCAACTGTAGATATGTTCTCTTTGGTCTTGAATGCAGCATATGGCACTAGTGGTCTAACATTATGGAAAGCTAGATTCTGGGTTCAGTGTCCAAATTTAACAGGAAAGAATAAAACAATTCCAGATGACATCTGGAATTGTGAAATCAAAGCCCAACACTTTTCTCACTTGTGTTGCCTTGGCAAAAGAGGGGAAGGCATTTGGTCACATTGACTGTCCTTAAATCATCCCTGCCAACTATATGAGTTGTGAATTTGCCGATTATCAATTCCCAGTGCCCTTTATGAATTCCCTGTTGTAGAATGTTTTAAGCAAATTCCATTCTGCATGTGGAAAACATCCCCAAATCCTGGGCACATTCTCTCTCTATCCCTCCCTCCCACCTGTGTGTGTGTGTGTGTGTGTGTGTCGTGGTGAGAAGTTGCAAACCTTTTGCTCTCTGTTAATACATTTACTTCTAAGACCGGACTTTTGGCTACTTTCCAACACCTGTATTATTATTATTTTTAAAGGAAGAAAGTTTCACTTTTTTATAATTCAATAAATATTTTAAAATAATCATTTTTCATTTTTAATTCAGCGTTTGGTACAAGCTGAAGTTCTGGTGCTCCAGGGTGAGGTGTCAGGGAAGGGAGAATGTTTGTGGCAGAATCGTATACAAGGCAAAGAAATGACTTTTCCAGGGTGATTAAACGCTGAAGTGAAGCTGAGGTGCTTGATAACCACAGAAACCATTTATTGTGTGTATACTCCAGTGCCATGAACATCATTTCTATTATACAACAAGACAAAGGAATATTCAGCAAACCATAACGAAGAAAGAATGGGCTTTTTTTTCCCCTTTTCCTTTTTTCTTTCTCCCCCTACCCCCTCCTCACGAAGTTTTAAAGTTTCGGAGCTGCTGTTCCCACAGATTACTTTTCTTTTCATGCTAAGGGGGTGGAGCTTAAACTAATCAAACAGGGTGGGGGCCTGTATGGAAAATGGGGATTCTGGCTTTGCAGAACTCTTATCACTAGGGGTGTCAATATGTATTTTCTGAGGAGAGAATGTTGATTTTTTTTTTTAAATAGGCTGTGATGGGTGGAGAAAGTGCCTTCTCTGTTGTATAATGTGCTGTAACTGTTTCTCTTTGATAGAGGAAGACACCAAGCCATCACATCTGGAGAGAATGAATTTTGCTATCGCAAAGTATTGCTCATTCTGTTCCATGTTACTGTTTCAAGAGGATCGCTCAGGACTCCTTTATTAAAGAAGCATCTTTAAAAAAAATTTGTTGGAAAATCTAAATGAGGAACACAGTCTGGGGAGAAAAGGGTGATATGCAGGATGAGGGTCTGACAGGAGTGTGTTTTGTTCTGAATTCTCACTGAAGACAGGGGAGAAAAAAGAGAAAGAACAGCAGAACACGTGCTGACACATTTCCAGCTTTTGAATGGCAACTTGCATTTAAAGTCTCCTCATAGTATGGCCGTTGCTAAAAAGCTTCTATGAACTGGCTAATGTGAACCTAACCTGATTCTCAGAAGATACTCTCTGTAATAGTTCACCATTTGCAATTCTTCCTTTTTACATATGTTGGGATGGACATGCAGAATTAAATGTCAGTTTTCTTGTCCAGTGTCTATGGAGTAAGATTGCTGACAAATTGTGCCAAAAGAGACCTACAGTCAGGAAAGCAACCAATCACCTAAATGTAATTATTGCTGTACTTGATCCTGCTGTTTATACAGTCATTATATTATATTCATTAATATAAGGTAATGATGCCTTTTGAATCATGCCCTGCTCCTGTAAACTGCATGGAGACCATGAGGTTTCTTAGGCAAAAGTATAGAAGTGTTTCTATTCTTCCTTTCTTTCTAATCTTGCCTTCAGCTCCAAAATTTCCTTATGGTTTGCATCGAAATACTGTACTATTCATGCTTAACTTCTGAGCCTACGCAAGTCAACCTGGTGCTCCAACCTGTTGAAAATACCAATGTGGTCTATGGTATCCTGGCATCTTTGAAATAACTTATGTGTGTCCATATTGGCTTGGAATTCTTATAGCTGTATCCCAGTGCATTTGGAAAGATTCAAACTAAAGAAATACTAGAGTTCTATAATTTGGGGAGTGAGGAGAGAACATTTCAACATTCACCTTGGATAGTTAGTCCAATGGAATGTTACTAATTCAATACAATTGTCAAATTCCACACTGATCCAGGGAAGGATTTCGGGACATTTGACAACAATATTCAAACATTCTATTTTTTCTGAGAGTGCTCCAGACAAGAAGCAATTCTTTTATTGCTCTACATAAGAAATCTGTCTGTTATCTAATAGTGGAGTCCTTAGTGCTTTCTGAGTTCAGTTGTTTGCTTGTAGTAGTTTCGTTACCCTCCTAGGTAACAACATTTATAGTATCACTTAACTTTACCTTTTCTGATATGCTATTCTTCAGGTCTGGAAATGCTATTCTATAGGCCTTCTGTTGCCTATTTATTGGGTGATTCATTTATCTCACTAGCTCTGATCCAGAAGCTGATTTATCAAGAAAATTATCATTTGAGCCATCCAAGCTTTAACTTATTTTTGAATTTCCTAATCAATCGTCCATCAATGGCCACTGCTGTTTGTTAGTCCCTCATTTCTTTATTCTATTCCAGAGCCGGACATAGTTATTCTTTCTTTTCCAAAAACCAACAATTTATTCCCATAGTGATTTCAGCACTCTATAAACCAACACAAGAAGCAAACAGGTGACATGCTTATTTCATTGCTTTCAACAATAGAGCAGACAAGATCCCATTGTCTGATTCATACTGTTCAGAAGCAGAAGTATCCTTAATTCAAATAAGGGGAAACAGCAGTAGGTCATGGAAAAAAAGCTCCCCACAGTAATGTTATACTGAACAATTAATCAGCAGAACAAGTTGCCTTCAGTTGTAGTTGCTCCAACACTGGCTGTTTTTAAGAAGACACTGGATAGCTATTTGTCTGAAATGGTATAGAGTTTCCACCATGATCAAGGTGTAGAACTAGAAGACTTCCAAGCCAACTTTGATGTGAGAGTCCATGTGCCAAGAATAAAGTGACCCTTTGAGCAGATTGCACAGCACATGAATGTCACTTCTAGTTCCTGAATTTAGTCTTGCATGCCACTGATCTTACAGGAACAATGGAATAGCAGTGTAAATCATACTGTGGTATACCTGTACTCCTAGAAGTGTGATGCATGACATGATGAGGATGGATTTCCTTTCTTTTCAAATCTGGTCCTTTCACTGAAACTCTTTATGTTGTCTAAGACAATATGCATAAACATCGATTGTACTCCATAGACATGAACTTTGAAAGAGGATGCTGAGCGAAAACTGGATTATTCTTTTTTTAAAATCATCCATAACCCCAGAGGTTACTGCTGCTGCTGCTGCTCTTACTGTTTTGCAGATATGATGTTGGAGGAAAATGTAGAAGAGGGCTATGACCTTGTTTCATTTAAAACTGTTTCCTTAACTAAGAGCATAAGAAGAATGTAAAAACGGCAACAGTATTTAAGCTTTATTGCTGTCAGATTTAATATAGGTGGATACAAAAGATCTATTTCTAACTCCTGCCAATGTGCAGACGATTTAGAAAAATGCATCATTATAAGCATTATAATGTTCACCGCCCTGAGTCCCTTCGGGGAAAAGGGCGGTATACAAATCAAAATAATAATAATAATAATAATAATAATAATTGCTTCATTCCATTCCATTCCATTCTTTTTACTCAATACTATGAAGAACTGTAAGATATACATATTTATAGTATACGAAAAAACGTTTTAAATTTCTTTAATAAAATATTCTTCAGGTTGCACTTTACCTTTATTGATTTCACATATTTCTCTATATAGTTTGCCTTCTTCCAGGGTTTTTGCATTCTTTCAGTCTGATCTACAGCTCTGGCCTGCCATTTAAGTACTCATGAGCCCTGACCCTGCTTAGCTTCAAAATCCATGGTCTGGGACTTCAATTTAAAAAATTGTTTACTTTCTATCATCTGTTTATACCCTATATAGCCGTTGCAAGGGGGATGTGGCTATGCGATTAAAGATGCTGAGTTTGGCAGCTGGAAAGCTGACAGTCCAGGGTTCAAGACTCAAGTAACAGCGCTGGAATGAATCCCAGCTCCTGATCACCTAGCAAGTCAAAAACATGCAAATGCAAATGCAAATAACATAATACCGTGTTTCCCCAAAAATAAGACATCCTCCGAAAATAAGACCTACCTACATTTTTGCCTCTCGGAGGAATATAAGGCATCCCCCGAAATAAGACCTCCCCGAAAATATTATTTTGGAGGATGCCTTATTTTCTGGGAAGCACGGTAGTTCGCCCACCCCCACCCCCAAATAACACCTCCCCCCTGGGCGGCTCCTTACCTGATTGAGCGGAGTGCAGAGAAATGGGGTGGGCTGAAACCTCCAGCGCTCTGTATCTGCACGTTTGCAGCCAGCTGGGAGGTTCGAGATTTGCCAGCTCCCGTAAGTGCTTCCAAAGCGATTCTCAGCTGTTTCCCGGGTGTCTACAAGCACGCGGATTCGGAGCGCTGCAGGTTTAAGCCCACTCTGCAGAGAAATCTGTGCGCTTGCAGACACTCGGGAGATAGCTGAGAATCGCTTTGGAAGCGCTTACAGGAACTGGAAAGCGTGCGAATCCTGAATCTCCCGGCTGGCTGCAAACGTGCAGATACGGAGTGCTGGAAGTTTCAGCCCACCCCATTTCTCTGCACCCCGCTCAATCAGGTAAGGAGCCACCCGTGGGGAGTGTTATTTGGGGGTGAAGGATCTACCGTGTTTCCCCCAAAGTAAAGCACCCCCCGAAAATAAGTCCTAGTGCTCCTTTGGGAGCAAAAATTAATATAAGACAGTGTCTTATTTTCGGGGAAACATGGTAATAAAATAACAGTTGAAAAGGAGCTTGGAGGCCTTCTAGTCTAACCTCCTGCTCTGGCAAGAAATCTATACCATTTCAGGCAAAAGGTTGTCCAATCTCTTCTTAAAAACCTCCAGTGTTGGAGCATTCACAACTTCTGGAGAGAAGTTGCTTCATTAATTAATTGTTCTAACTGTCATGACATTTCTCCTCAGTTCTAGGTTGCTTGGTTAGTTTCCATCCATTGCTTCTTGTCCTGCCTTCAGGTGCTTTGGAGAATAGGTTGAGTTCCTCTTCTTTGTGGCAACCCCTGGAGATATTGGAACACGGCTATCATGTCACCCCTAGTCCTTCTTTTCATTAAGCTATACATATCCAATTTCAGCAACCATTCTGTATATGTTTTAGCCTCCAGTCCCTTAATCATCTTTGTTGTTCTTCTCTGCACTCTTTCTAGAGTGTCAACATCATTTTTACATCATGGTGACCAAAACTGGATACAAGTAAATAAATAGGTACCACTTTGGTGGGAAGGTAACAGCTTTCTATGCACCCTGGCATATAGTCATGTTGCCCACATGCCCATGGAAATATCTTCGGACAACGCTGGCTCTCTCAGCTAAGATACCAAGATGAGCACCACACCCTAGAGTTGAAAATGACTGGAAACCTTTACCTTTATAGCCTTTTGTAATGTAAGTTTTCATGTAAAACTCTTGATTTAAATATTTTAAAATTTATTTTTTAAAAAACAATATACACGCGATTAAGATTGTAGTGTTAGGGCTTTAAACAACGGACCATTTAGAATTGGCTAGTTTAATTACTTTATGAAAAATGTGACTTATAAAGACCCACAATAGTGTTAATGACTGATCAATGGTGTTAATCGCATTTTGCAACTCTTACAACAACCACATTGTTTTAGTCTGAACTCAAATACCATTTGGAATCCTATTTGATAATTCTGAGCATGACATTCTATCCTGAAATAGTATTGGCTCAGTGGTGAGTTTCTTGATTAACATTTTCTTGTTAGTTATTTTAGCACAATGTTTGGAAAATATTTCAGTATAAAGTACGATATAGTTGAGCATTCAGGCACAAAAATGATTTCTTATTCAAACAGAAAAATAGCTAACCACAAACTATAAAACTGATACCTTTTTAAATTCAAATTAAACTCCTAAAACATATAGCACAATTGACATCAATGAAAATAAGCTGTAATTTGAGACTTCTCTCACAGCTTTCCTAGTGATCTGACTGGTAATCTTCCAAGTAGCATAGTATTCCCGATATATTCTCTATCTATCCAGCAGAAGATCTAGAAGGCCAAATAGGAACATAAGAAATGTCTTTTATCAGGATAGACGTTGGCTAACTAACTGATACTGATTGACCCTGGATCTCTAGAGTCCATATGGGAAAACCTCCAAACCCTACTTGACAATACCAAAAGATCTTTCATGGAAATGTTTGATATTTTTTTGATCAAAAGCCATGCAAGGTTTTCATCAGAAGGATTACAGATTATAGAGCTTTCACAAACATATAAGTTATGAAGATAGGAGAGAATGGGAAGGAAGGAAAATATGTTCTCTAATTAAGTGAAGAATGGAATCCTGAAGGTTTTACATGAATAAATCTTTGTCCTAAACTATGTTTTTAGGCTCACAGTGGCTTTGCAGAAGAGTGCAATGATCAAATCTCACAAATTATAATATTCATAGATAGAAGTGAGAGCATTATGTCTTAACCTCCTTTTATATTTTATAATTAAACTTATATTCAGAGCAAAACAGGAGCAATGCGGCACAACCAATAAACATATGTGTAGCAGTAACATTGTTTTTTTCTAAAAAAAAGAGGCAAGCATTATATACCATTATATTATATATTACATAATTTGGCTTCTTCATTGACTTTTCTTGGAGGAGGGCTGGCTGGGAATGTGTGAAATGAAAATCATGTTGTTGCAGCTGACTGTAGCAGTGTCATGGCAAAGCAGCATTGAAACAGCCACAACTTTGCCAAATTTCAATCCTGCTGGAGACACAGGTCCAGGATTCTGGATGCATTCTGCAAGTTAGCCCATTTGAGGTATGATGATTCATAAACTGTTTCCCTATGATGTACCATTTCACCCAATTAAAGGTCCAATTAAACAGACAAGAGTTTTAGTAGTAGAAGGTTTCTATGAGTGATGAAGGAGCTGCTTTTCATATAGCATCTCTTCCTCTTCCTCTTCCTCCTCCTCTACTTCCTTTTTGGTTAGCACTGCAGCCAGTCCCTCCTCACCCACAATTGCTGGATTATCTGAAGGTTGAAGAGGGAGAAGATTGGGCAGTAGAAGTTGATATCCATTCATTATTGGTCACTGTTTTTATTTTTTAATGAGCTACTTATGTGGCTCAGGAATGCAGTGAGAAAAAAAACAGTCAAGTTTTCTTCTTCTTTCCTTTCTCCTCTGTCCATAACTGCTGCATCTTCAGATGAGGAGCTAGGCATCTGAGCTTGCTCTCACATTGGTGGTACACATGTGAGATATTTACCTTGAAACCCGAGGTCCTTACACTTCCTCCTATCCATGTTACAGTACTTTCATGTATATTTAATCATTAAATTTCCATACCATTTTTGAAATTTTTTAAACCCACAAGAAAAAGCTATCTTGTCCTTTATACACAGGTTTTCCTAAAATACAGAAATGACCTAGATTTGGACCTTGTTTTTTTTCTTGAAGCAAATGCATAGTGTTCTGAAAAGGAAGGAAGTTTTTACTTGCCCTTTGCCAAGGTCAGATTACTTCCTAGTTCAGATAAAATTGACAACTCTGTGAGGTAAAATGGACTAATTAGAAATGTCTGCGCTACACATCTTACAGATCCAGGCAATTTCTGGTTGAACCCAATGATCTTACTGATATTGAATACTGCATATTGAATCTTGAATCTGTTGAATACTTGCAGGTTGTCTGCAGATAATAGGAAGAGGCCCAGATACTTACATAATTATTGTTAAGCAGCTTCGCTAGTTGCACCTTCTGGTTGACTCATTGGTTTATGAAGGCTTCTGGGAGATGAAGCAGCAGAAGAGATCTCTGGAGTACTTACTGGTGGAAGAAGATGAATAGTGAATTTAATGAACACAGGTATGGGTTAGGGTTGAGTCCACATTTTTCAGCACCAGAGCAGCTTTATCCATGTATGCACAAATGGGAAAGAAATGGATTAATATGGAACAAGGAGAAAACAATCTTTTATTCTAGTCTTGTAGAAGACGCTTATAAATTAGTGACTTAGTTGCAATTTGAAGTGAGAGTGAGATTTCACTATTCTTAATTAGCATTTGTGACAGAGTTTTCAGCTTGCTTCTGCACGTAGATCTTCCTTGCTATAGCAGAATAACGCAGAATAGCACAGTAAAATTACTATGCAAGTGACAATTTAAAACTACAGGTTCTCTCAGCTGTGCTTTTCTTTGTTTCTCTTGTGCCCTCTTTTATTTCCCCCTTTTGGTCTCACTATAGATTTGCAGGTGATGAAAGAAACTGTCACTCTCTTATAAAAGAATAGGCCAACTTAACTGATTGGAGAAAATTACATGAAGTTTTTGTTTTAATCAAAATCTCTGTCTGATTTTCTAGGCCAGATGTTAAATGTTTTTCACTGATGTCAATATTGAGGTAATCAGTAAGCCAATTCCAAGCATAAGTGAGACTGTAATAATATTTCACTTCAATGTTACTAAAATTCATTTTTCTTTGGCTTAACAGGGCAATATAATTACACAACCTATTACTCTGAATTTATGGGATATTTTTATGTGTGGTCAACTGCTATATACATAGAGTTGGGACATTTTACCATAGTTTCATGCATACAGTTCCAGAGCGATCACACTATTCACTTTAGGGATAAGCAGTATTCTTTAGAGGTAAATATGGCTGTGGAAAAACACCATTTATTGTACCTCTCCATGCCTTTCTGTACCTGTAAATAAAGTTTGCTTCCCACCATTTTGATTTACGCTTTGCATTTTGTTCTTGAAACTTTTCGCTTCTCTCTTTCTGAGGATCTCATCAGTTCCATCATTTATTCGTTTTCTGACTTATCATGACTCTTTCACTCTTCATATATTTGCTTTGCAATTTGAATCTCAGTCCTTTGGTGTCAAAACACTGCATGTATCTTCTAGCTGGGATGAAGGCAACAGTAATTGGGCTTGCAAGGTTGTTTCTGCACTAGAAATCATGGCTTGTGCAGATTAGCATAAGCTTAGTTTGAGGAAAACGGGCTTCTGTTGTCCTTGAATTATACTGCCCAAAAAGTACCAACAGGATTCTTTACTATTAACATGGCACAGGCGCAGCTAAGACTGGTGGCAAGCACTGTGCTAAATTTGCATAGATGTATACGTGCTAGGAACATATAAATACTTACAAACGTTACAAACGTTTCCACTTTAAAACATTTACATTTAATTTTAAGTTTAATTTCATTTTAGTAGTTAATCTATTTTATGTTTAACATCACTGCTGAAGCTTACACCAGCAATTTAGAAAGGGGAAAATTCACTTGAAGAAGAAAAAGACGACTGCGGCAGAGAGTAGCTTTATTATTTTACTCAGGAACCAAAATTAAATATTTGTGAGATTATTTAAAACTGTTAAACAAATTATCAGTGATTAGAACAAAAGGAATAAAATCCTTAACTTTTGATTCAGTCATGACTAAAATGCTTAGCTACCTACAACATAACTCTAGCAAGGTAGACATAAATGAGTGATTATACATTTGTTAACTATCACTAACATAGTAAAATCAAAGAAAGATACTCTTACACTACTACCCAGAAGGAACGTAAGATTTCAAAAAGGGAAAAATAAGCTATTTTATGACAAATTTGGCCACTTTCCTGGAGATTATTTATGAAGACTCTGCTAGGAGAAGAATAAAATCAACATTTGCTTTGTTGTGACTAGTTGTTAAAATGAAGCAATGAAATTTACATGCCAATTTATTAAACATAACACATGGATATGTGTTATTCCTTCATTTTGCTCTAAGGGAAATAAGCATAAATGTTCTTGTATTGGTGTGCCATTGCATTTTCTTTCCAGAAGAGATTGAGCTACAAAATTGAGTCTGGTGAATGTAATAGCCCTTTCGTACTCTGGGCATAAAATGTTGGTAAATGTATGTCCCAAAAGTGTTATTTGAAAAGGCAACTGGACTTTTGAGAAGTTGGAGCTGTGATTTCTGCAGGATGTTTTCTATCCTGCATAATATTTTCTGAAGGCCAGTTGTCTTTTGAAAAAAGCATTTTTGAGCAACCATGAATGACTGAGAATCTTCATAGATGTTGGTAAATGTATTTGGCTATCATGAATCATCTCTCTAGCATGCAAGATTTTGGTGAAAAGCTCAGATCCTTTTATAAATCAAGGTCAGAAATCCACAAAGTTATACCCAGCAGAGTTTTCACATAGGCAATTAAGACCAGATATTGATGGAAAATCTACAGAATCTTAGGTTGAACTTTATTTCAAATAGCCATGAGAGCAAAAGTAAATACATATATTTTTCATAGCAACTGAAGAACTTCATGGAGCCAATATCTCACATGTTGAATTTTGATTCAGGTCTCTGATGAAGTCAGGACAGTCTCCATTCTTAATAAGGAATTGGTTACAGGTCCATACATGATGCGAACCCTTTCAAAATGTTGAAGAAATTGTTTCTAAAGGAGTTTATTGTGATAGTTGCAGACTTGTGAGTCAAAGATATAAATCATTATTTTTGCTCTGAAAATTATAATTGTGGTAATTATATGCTTATTGTTATTGTGGACGGCCAAAGAATCTTGATGGATAACAGGTGACGATTGTCAGTCATGAACCAGCTGATCAACATTTAAATAACAGACTTTGCTCTGTTTGTACATGGCTCTATCATATATTCCATAATCCATTGTCCTCTTATCTTAAACCAAGAGTGTACAATGTGCAATCTTAGGGCTGTCTGTGGCCCTTAGAATGACTCCAAAATTTGTTGTCCAATTGTATTTTTAATGTGAAATTCAATTATTGTGTGATGATGGCTATATTTAATTAAATAGCATTTCATTAACTTCATGCAAATTTAATTTATTTTTAACTTAAATTCAATTCTGAATATAGTTTTTATTCCAGTGCAATTCATTCTTTAATTGTTTTGGCATCTAGCACACCATTCAAAGCTGCTAAAAGTTTGGGTGTCTCACAAAGCAACCTGCAAAAGCCAGAGTGGTCATTTGTTTTCAGAATGAAATCTATTTATGACAATGATGGAGGCTATCATAGACAATTAACAATATCTCAACAATGGATATTTAAAAATGGAAAGATGGCATGTTTTGGATTGATGAAATAAAAACAGCTTAACTTTGGATGAAGAATATTAGGAATTCTACATAGTTCAGCTATATACCATTTTCAACCCTGATTCTTTATACACATGCCAATAGTCTGAAGAAAATCAGCTAGTCCATATGTTTGATAAATCATATTGTTAGAGAATTGTTTGTTGTAGAAATATCTTGAGATCTTGGTTGACTGTCATCCACAACTTCTCTAAGTTATACACACCATTCTATTCTTCCTCTTGTATGGAAAGAAAATGGCTGATATTAGTTGGGTCACTTGCTACTGAAATTGAAACATTTATAGGTTCATTTAGAATATCACCATCTTCTAGAAGACTTAATGTAGAATTTAAAGTAATGATCTTAAAATCCTGGCCAGAGGAAAACTAAATCATTTTAACTCATAACGGGTGCCAATTTTACTAATAACCATAGTTCCATTAGTAGTTAAGAGAATTGCCATAAGGAAGAAATGTATCTGGAAACTTAATTTCAATCTTTTAATCCTAGTTAAAGAATGCCCAGAATTACATCTTCATTGTCAGATTAGGAGAAATAATTTCAATAAAACATACTATAAAAGACAAGAGGAATTTCCTTCTCTGCGAATATTGTTGTGTTTCCTCCATCATAGGAATTTAAAATGGGGTTTTATGTCTATTTCTTTAATAGACACCACAACTGAGAAAACTTTAAAAACTTTGTTGATCAGCAATGCAAATTCTCATTCACTCCTGCTTTTTTAATTAACTTTTTAATTTTCAAATACAAAGATAGTGTTGAAGATGACTGGTGAGCTTGGGCTGAGAGATATACTGATCTAATGCTGTTCTTTGGAAATCTGCAGAGAAATGAATCTCAGGGAACAAATGAAATGATAATGGGATTTTGGTTTATCAGGGTTCAATTCCGCAAAATAAATGTTCGGTTTCATGGACTGTTTGTTGAGAAAAAGGTGTCTTTTTCTGTAATGAACAAAACTGATTGAAACCTTGGCATTCGGAATGTATTTTTTATTCAAAACGTTTTAGTGAAATTATAGTGTTTGCTAATAAAAACCTAGCTAATGGTCCCAAATCCAGCTGGCCACAGCAGAATCAAAATAAAGAAGATCTAGATTCCTTTTGGATTTAATAGTTATATAAAAGAAGATATTTAATTTCTTTTCTTATGCTTGCATGTCAAACTAAACTTTCTCATTTCTTCATAAATTCTGTTTTCTTCATAAATATTAGTGGTATATGGTCCCTGTTCTTTTAAATTTGATCAGCCAAGCTGGCCAGCATTATGTAAACTAATATGAGCATTCAATCCTTATAGACAATTACCATTATATACTATTTAAGTTTTTTAAAAAAGCTTCTGGATAGATCCCATCAGAGGTTATGTTTGATTGTATCTGATATAAAATCTGATAATTTTGTCAAATGCCTGACATTCTGCAAGATAATTGGGGATCAGGTTTCTGTTTAGGTTTCCATGTTATATTAAGACATGGCTTCATTAAACATAATTTATTGAATAATTGGCTCAATTCACACTTTGCTTTCAGTTAAAACCAAAGAGACCATGTTTTTAATTAGTTCATTGGTTCAGCTAGTTTGGTTAAGCAATTTACAGATTTGCCATGAGTTCGATCCTGACAGGCTCAAGGCTGACTCAGTCTTCCATCCTTCTGAGGTCGGTAAAATGAGGGCCGAGGTTGTTGGGAGCAACATGCTGACATTTGTAAACCGTTCAGAGAGGGCTATAAAGCACTATGGAGCGGTGTATACATCTAAGTGCTAGGGCTATTGTTAAGTGCTATTTTAAAATAAAATTAAAAAATAAATAGTAGCCCCCCTCCCAAGTAAATAATAAACTCCTTTGTTTGTTTCTAAGCATACAGACAGGAATAGCGCCATATTTGTGAGTGGAATATTTAACATCTAATAAAGTTAGGCAACATAGGACTGTACAGGATATATCTACGGGCCTGCCAGGATAAGCAATGAAGGGTCTTAATGGGACCTTCAAAACTAACAAAATATATTACTACATAAATAAATTTTGAATGGTAGATTTGGGAAGGATCACTCAAACTAACATTGACAGATTCCTTCTGTTTTCAGTGAAAAGATTCCAATTAAAATAATCTCATTAGTTTATTTTTCAGCCTCTTTAACATAGCCAAAGATGCTACAAGTCTCATTTTTGCTGGCAATTTCAATCAATACTGCTATGGAATTTCTGGATCCAGAGATCTCATGTGATGAATAAGGACTCGGGTTTAGAGGCAGGTTCATGGAAAGATTCATGATTCCCTACCACAATTGATAGAACAGGGATCCCCAACCTTTCTTGGTGGTCAGCTTGGCACGGGGTGGGGGGAGAGGAGTGAGTGCACGGGTGCACACACCAATATTCCTTCCATCTGCATCATCTTTCTTTGCCTACCTCGTTACACTTTTATATCTTTTTTCCTATTTTAATTTTAACTTTAAGTAAATTTTTACTGTTATTATTTTTATTTCATTTTGTGGGAGAGGGAATATTTCTTAATTCTTGAACTAAATTCTTAAATTAATTTATCTCCATGAGATTTGTCTATCTACTTCAGATCCAACATCAATCCGTTCATTACAACATATTTAGGCTTATTTCACCCTATCTTTACAATTCCATCTTACCTTCACCCAAGAAACATTTATACATTTTACCTTAACCCCAAATTCATACAATATATCAAATTTCATATTTAATTAATTCCCCTCCCCTTTTTTTCATTGCCTCACCACCAATCTTTTACCCACCTTGCCCCTTTCAATTTTCCCCTTTTTTCTGTAAAGTTTTAATTTTAACACTTTTAAGTCATCCTAAAAATCACCTACAAAAAACTTACAGAAAGAGACAAACAAATTTGTTTCCACCTTAGTGGTTTTATCTATATACCTTCTATTAGAATCACTTATCAAAATCGCCTTTAATCCTTATCCTTCCTCGTGATTTTATTTACCATTACTTTACCTTTAACCCATTCCCTTTTGGGTAAACAAGCCCTTCACATATGGTTCCCTTCTTCACCGATTCTCTTCCCTTACTTTTCTCTTAGCATTCCCATTGTATTTATTCTTTTCCATTTTTTGCCTTTTATTTCCCTTCTCAGTCATGTATTCCACATTATGGATTTTCCCCACTTTACTCTCCACCCCACTCCCTCTGTATTTGTATTTTTTGGGGTTTGTGCTTCTGTCAGCCATTTTCTTTTCACTTTTTTGGAGGAACTTTTAAACTCCTCTGTTTTTTTGCACCTTAACATATCTTTCCCTTTTTTAAATCAATCTTTGACCACTTTTCTTCTTTCTTCTGTTACTATTTAATGTCAATTTTGTTTCAAAGTTTCCTTTTCCTTTTCTCGAGCCAGTAGTCGGCAAAATCTATCCAGCAACGCTCGCATTTCTTCCTTCCGTCGCTTCATCCATTGTTTGAAGGAGTAACAAGAATCCAATAAAGGTTGTTCAAAGTCTATTATTCTCACCTCCATTCTGCTTCTGTTTACTCTCCCCTGGTCTAAGTCATCAAATTTCAATCATAAATTTTTTAATCTCTCATTTTTTGTTATAAAGTTCATTTTAAAATCTGTTTCGTCTTCCAAGTTTTATCCTTTCTTTTTTTTTAACGAATTGCTGGATTGTTATAGTGCAATTGCCTCAGTTATTTCTGGCACGGTTTTTCTCTCTGAATTTCCAGAGGAATATCCTTTTTTGATATCTGCCATTTTTTTCCCAAGCCATGTTCCTCTCCAGAATGCCAAATTGCTGCTTTTGAGTTTTTACAGGGATGAATTTTTACTTTATTTTAGCTCACCCCCTTTCCAACAAATTTATGGAAAACTACCTTTATGGATGCAATATTTCCTCTCGACTAGCGCTCCTCCTGTTGCTTCCGTCTTGTTGTTACCATCTGTTCCGGTCTTCACCTAAATAGTCACAATGCGCGCCTTTCTCCCGCTTGGAGAATAGGAGAAAAGACAGCTCTAAATGCGCCGACCGCTATCAGTCTCATCACTCTGTCTTCACCTCCTTCTTCGGCTACCTCTCCAGGACAGCTTTGGACCCCCTAAGGTCCCCACATTAGGAGAAAATAAGGACTCACAATCAAAACCTCGACTGAGGGTTCTTGTGAAGACTGCTGCTTGGTGTCAGGATTGTACCTGTAGATCCAAGTCTTGTCACCGGTAATGATCCTGGACATGAATTCTGAATCATCCAAGGATCACTGATGGAGATCTTGCGCTTTTTGCTCTAATGACAGAAGCCTGGGCACGAACATGGCAGCAATGTGGTGCAAAATTGATGTCAGGTTCATCAATTTGGATCTGGATGGGGTGCAATAGACTCAGACTCAATCCCTCCAAGACTGAGTGGCTGTGGCTGCTGGCGCCGCGATATAGCCAGCTCGTTCCATCGCTGGCTATCGGGGGCGAGTCGTTGGCCCCCATAGAAAGGGTGCGCAATTTGGGTGTCCTCCTGGATGCACGGCTGTCTTTAACTGACCATCTGGCAGCCGTCACCAGGGGGGCTTTTTACCAGGTCCGCCT
>JANHFO010003745.1:0-25502 GCA_032468095.1 Pareas carinatus
CACAAGGAATTTGTCTCCAGTGTACATGCTCTATTCTTACATACAGGCTATAATTGACAAACTGTGATTACAATCATAAGGCTATAATTGACAAATGCATCACACTGCCAATGACCGTGTAGACATATGAATCAAGACTATTCCCACTGCCCACTTGAAGTTGCAATTTTTCACAACAAGAAACAGGCAGCCAACTTGCAGATTCTCATCGGACTTGGTGCCCAGCAGCAGCTCAGCTCTCAGAGTGGGCTGGGGGCCTTGCCAAAGGGGATAAAACACAGGGTGCAGGGAGCAGAAATGAGCCATCTGTGAGTCCTGGGTGTAATTTTATTGACCTTCTAAAAAGATAGTTCAGGATCTAACAAGAGCTGCCCGTTCTTTCTTAGCAGAGAGCAGGAGACAGCGAAGGAGATAAAACTGAAGAAGAAAGTAGAGAAAAAGAAGGCTGAAAGCAGAGAACGAGATTTAAAAGGGGTAAGGAGAGGAATCTGACCTCACCCATGGTGATTTCCCCACTGGTGTTACTTTTTAGCATCATTCAGGTAACGAAACATCTGTATTCATTACTGTTCTGATCATCAGAGTGATGATGGTAAGATGCTAGAAGATGCTGGCTATGGAATTCTGGGAGTTGAAGTCCATCCACCCTAAAGTTGCCAAGTTTGAAAAACACCATGCTAGAGTCACCCACCTATCATGGGGGCCAAACTGGAAGCAATGAGAACAAGTTCTCCACCAACAACTATGGCCAATTCTGAAGACACTAGTGCAAAAAGGGCCAAAGTTATCAAAAAGGATCCTGCTGGAGATAATAAGAATGGGATTTTGGCAAGAAAAGGAATTATTAGCCCTGGCATTATAGGATGCTTTCCTAGGCCTAAACAGAAAGATGTTTTCCTCATCTGCTTTTTGGCAGCAAAGTATAAGGGCATCTTCGAGTTGGGCAGTCAAAAAAAGTCAAGATGGTGGCTGCAGCTGGCGATTAAAGCCCTGCCTTATGCACGAAAAAGTGAAGCTTTGATGGTACAGCTTCAGCCAGCATCTTGATTTCTCCCCATGGATGTCCCTGAGATAGGAGGACTCACCCACATCTTCCAAGCCCAACACACAGGCTGGGTTCATAAGCCCAAATCCAGATTCACAAACCACAGAGATCGATTCCCCCATCGTACTAGGCCCAAAGAACTAAGCCACAAGATGTCTTAATGTAATGGCTGGATTCCCGCGGCGTGTTGAAATGCTAAGTACTCCATTCCACTTTTAGCTTGATGTAGCCTGCAGGGCAAATCCATCCAGAAGATTTCATGTAGTCAACACAGAAATGCGTTCTCCACCTTGGCATTATTCTCTAATCCCTTCTTTAAACAAATAATCAAAGCTAACCATCTCTATATATTACAGTGGCTTCTATAAGTGAATGGATCTGTGATTCATATTGGCTGAGTGGCACCGGATGCTAGAACCTCAAATGACGCAACTGGAATTAAGACCTGCCTACTAGGCCGGGTGAAGTCAGAATGGGAAGACCCCAACATCTCTCCCTTTGCCAAGTAACTAAGACCAAGGCTTTAAAGTTTCAGCTTCCCAAAGGCCAAAAGAAGAGCTGAAGCTCCTGGTTGTCAACACCCAAAGGTTTAGAGGGAGCAGGCAACGCCCTCACCCAGGCCAGGTCTTGGCACTGGCTCTAGCAGCCGATCCACATTCCTACAAAGCTAGGCGGTGCAGCCAAGGGCGTGCCTGCCAACTCACCCTCAACAAGCTTTCTTCGTCTCCTCCCCACCATCCCCCTGTGCCAACCCAATGATATTCCTATAAACAAACAGGGTGGGGGGCCCATGACAAACTAACCCTTCAGCCCCGCCCGGGGAAGTGTCATCTGGGCACACCCTGGCATTTTGTTACTGTGGGGAGGGACGCCTCCCCTCTATCGTGGAAGAGGGGCCTCACTGTAGCCTATTCTCCTCCATGACCAAGATGGAAGCCATCCTGTGCTGGACTACAGAAGGTCCAAGATGGCAACTGTCTGCTTAGATCAGGGATGGGGAACGACGGCCCCTTTATGACTTGTGGACTTCAACTCCCAGAATTCTTGGATCAGGAATTCTGGGAGGTGAAGTCCACAAGTCATTAAAAAGGCCGTCATTCCCAACCCATGGCTTAGATGGAAGAAAGATAAGACAATGGGGGGGATGACAACGACTTAGAAATCAAAAAAGTATTAGCAGGTTCCACTTGGTTTTTTGGACTATTTGTTTCAGGAATATCTTCAGGATGAAAGTAGACAATTTCATCCTGTAAAAAGGAATGAAAGGTGAGCTTCTTCCACACAGTCCAAGCACCAAGATGAACACAAGCTGATCCACACAGATGGAAGTTATTTCACAGTTACAAACCCATCTCAGAGATCTCATCGTACAGGCCATCTCATCCCAGGTATGCTGGGACAACAACTTCCACACTGGAAGAGAAGCTTAGGAATTGTAGTCCTTCAACATCCAGAAGACAGAAGCCTCTCCTGTTGGAAGCAGGTGACCAAAATTTGAATGGGAAGAAAAATACATGTAAGGTAGTGGCAGAAGTAGTTTATCCCTCTCTGAGTGCAGTGGAGATTCATATCTCTGCCCTGGATCGTCCCCAAACCAGCACACACACAGCAGAAATGATCTGCTCTCAGCTGGAAGAGGTACGACTACGTTTCTTGGAGCTTCAAAAGACCTTCAGCTCACCAGAACAGAATCCCTGACCTCCTCTTGGTTTCATTAATTCCTGAAAGGACTAGAAACCCAGCTTGCTCTGGTTAGTAGCAAAGGGAGGGCGCAAAACACCACCGTCCTTTCTAATCGACTATCCCTCAGATGCATTTTCACGGACACCGGGCTTAATTGGACAGCAGGCATCCTGGGAAAAATAGGTCTCTGGCCCACAACGCTTTGCAGTGATGTGTGGAGGATCAATGCTGTGAAGCAGAGGAGGGGAAGGAGGTCTCAATTAAGACTTAGAATCCTGCCTGTTCACAGTTGGGAGAATCATCAGGGATTCCAGAGGACAAGACTCGTGGAGTAACACATTGGTAAGTGCCGAAGGAACTATGTTATAACTAGTGCATTTGGCCTCTTTTGTTTGGATGATCCCTCTTCCATTAACTCCATCCTCTCTCCCATTTCATCCATAGTTTATAGACGGTAATCTATACAACAATTTCAAACATTTTATTTCAGAAACAATTTTTAAAAATGCACCAAGTCCACATTTCAACTTCCCTCTTGCTATGGAGACTCTGCCATTCAGATGGTCCCTTCTATCACTCAGGCTCCGGCCTCTTTTTGTCTCAGGAAATACATGATTGCCCTTCACTCTGAACCCCGCTCCCCAAAAAACCAAGCTTGGCAGCTTCCTGATGGGTAGACTTCAGTACCCAGAATTCCCCAGCCAGCGTGGCCATTGCTGAGAATTCTGGGAGTTGAAGATTGTACATTTGAAAGTCACCATGGTCGAGGGACACTGCTATAAAATCAAAGGAGGAGAATTTGCGGCCCATCGGTGGATCAGCACTCTGGAACCGGGGCACTTTTTCAGATTATTACTCTAGAACTTGGCAGTTTTCTAGATTTCAGGAACCTCGTATTTTCCGGATATTAAAGAAGCCATAGATGCATGCACTGAAAACGCTGACCCTCATTTGTATTGAAGATGGCATGAGCTAAAATTTGGGATGCCTTGAAAACAACCAACACACCAATCACAAAAAGGTTCCTGAAGCGTAGATGAATTCCAGAGGTGTGATTATTATTATTATTTGGCTATTTCGGCTATCTGAGTCAGAGACAGTTTAACTGTATCTTAGATGATACACAGCAATGCGTATACATGAGTTCTAAGGTAGGACAAGCAGAAGATAGTTCTAGATCAAGATCAAAATCCAGCCACATGATCGTTGAATGACGTCTAAGAGGTCTAATCATAGGTCACATCAGCAGCATAAAGTGATACCTCCTTTCTGAAATTAGGTAACTGAAATTAAGAAAATATGGGATCAACCAGGACTGATTGTTTGTGTGGGAGGAGAACAGAAAGCTGAGTAAATGTCCAAATGCTTATCCTTGCCCACTCATCAGAGACACTGTGTTGTATAGCTCGTGTCTGGGTTCACACACAGCACCAAAACCATAACGTGATTTGTTTAACGTTAGGTTTGCCATGGTGTATGAATCCAGCCAACAGTGGTTTGGTGACTCACAGTTTAGTGTAACATGTGAACTCTGCCATTACAGTTTATTCAACAAATCAACGCTGAACTATGGCTTACTATGAGGAATGAAATTAGCTTATATGATTTTGCTCTGGGTTCTACCTGGAGCAGCTCTAATAAAGTACAAAGGAATTAAGTTTAAAACCTGACCAATCCCCATACAGACATCACATAAAAAGATTCAGGCAGCTGTTGCTAGTATGAAGGACATAGTAGTTTAAAACAAGACGACCTTTTCTTGAAAAACGAAGCAATTCATACAGCCATGAGATCTCAAACGACTGTGCCAAATCTTCAAATGCTGGTTTTAAACCAGTCTGATTGTGACAAAGATTAGAGGCTTGCTGTATGTCTCCGAAGATCCAAGCCAGTTAACTTTTTCTGAATGGACAACAGGCACAGATTAACATCTTACCAGAATCACAGAAGTGAGGGATGTACTCGTGCAACACACTGCAAGAAGCAGGGGGCTCCGTCCTTCAGCATGTTGTAAAGAAACCCAGCTATTATCTCAGCACGTTGCACGAGTGAGGCCAGCACACTAAGCTGTAATAGGGTTTATTTTGTTGGCCTAGCTTGTTATTTAAGTAGAGCGATTGTGTTTTGCTAGCCCAGCTGCAGGAATCAGTATGTTGTGTGAGCACAGCCTTGGACTGGGAAGCAGCCACTTGGATCGGTCTCTCTCAAACTTGGCAGCTTTAAGACGGGTGGTCAACTCCCAGAATTCCCCAGACAGCATGGAAAAGTTAAAATTACCAAAGTTGAGGAACACTGATTTAGATAATCAAGTGCAGTTCTCTTCTCTTCTAACCATGGCTGTCACTTGCTCTTCAAGCAAAAGCTGTGAGTCTAGGACAGGGGAATGCAACTATGGTATCTTTTATGACCTGTGGACTTCAGCTCCCAGAATTCCTGAGCCAGCCTTGCTAATGCTAGTATGTAAAAAGAGAGCAAACCCCACTCCTTCGAGCACTGATGATGTTACCTAGTTTGGTACCAAAACAGCTGCAAACAGCACCAAGAACCACATAAAAATCACTTATATCTGCACTACAGTGTAACCACCAATGTTTTTTCTTCTTAATCTTAATGGGCAGGTGATGGCCCCTGGGCTTGGTGGAAGACATAGATTCGATTGGCAGCTTCCAATGCCATGCTACCATGCCGATTTAGCTTTGTGAGTTATAGAAGACATCATCACACTCTATAAAAGCTGGACAAGCACCCTAAAAACAGGCAAGTTGGGAAATTATAGCAATGCACAAGAGTTGTATCAAGCAGAGGTACTGATGCCAAGATAAATATTTGAAGGATGCCAAGATACATTTTTCCCTGTGTTCCAATCCCATTTGCAAGGGGGAAGATTAAATCTGCATAAAATGTTGAATTGGAACACGTTTTAAAACATTCACCCATCCACCCCCAAAGTGCATCTAAACTGACATCCCTTATCTAATATGCATTTAATTTTTTCAAATTGGAAAGACGTAAGTTGTTAAACACATTTCGGTACAGTGAGATACACTGCCCACTGTAGATATTAAAGGACTGTGCAATCCAAATGATAATTATTTTCCAGTTTGCTTATTAGTCTGGGAGGGAAAGATCATATCAATTTCCATCAAATATATTTAAGCAATCGTGGATGAAGCAACTGTAATGTAGTCAAACCGGGGAAAACAATGTTCAAACCTTCACTCAGCCAATGAAGCTCTCTCTTGGACCAATCTAACGATGTCACAAAGTTGCTGTGCAAAGACTGTACAGAATAAGATAAGATGTGTGGACTTCAATTCCCATAATTTCCAACTAGAATAGCTAAGAAATGGGTGGCCAAGGAATTCTGGGACTTGAAGTCCACACATCTCAAAGTTGCCAAGTTAAGAAACAGTGATACCACAGGGTAAGAAGAATCGCATTTGCTTGATGAAGTAAGGGTGGAATATAGAAATACAAATACAGGTAGTCCTCGACTTACAACAGTTCATTTAGTGACCGTTGAAAGTTTCAATGGCACTGAAAAAAGTTGACTTAAGACCATTTTTCACACACATGACCACTGGCGCATCCACATGGTCACATGATCAAAATTGGCAACGCTTGGCAACTGACTTGGCCACTGATTTAGGACGGTTGCTGTGTCCTGGGGTCATCTGATCCCCCTTTGCAACCTTCTGACAAGCAAAGTCAATGGGGGAGGCCAGATTCACTTAATAACCGTTTTGCTAACTTAACAACTGCAGTGATTCACTTAACAATTGTTGGATGAAAAGTTGTAAAACGGGGCAAAATTCACTTAATAGCAAATTCACTCACTTAGTAATAGAAATTTTGGACTTAGCTGTGGTCATAAGTCGAGGACTCTCTCTATAACCCAAGACCCAACCTTTAATGGCAAAACAAAAGAATCAATTTAGGTTAGGTTGATTGCAAGGGGATGAGAAGGGAAACTGCAGCGAAATACAAATGAAAAATCATAAGAAGCAGCGAAGGAGAGAGAAGAAAGATCGAATTAAACCTGAATGTCTGTACAAAGGTAGGGTTACATAAGGTCTGTTATATAAGAAGGAGGTTCAAAAAGGAAGGAGTACATAATGTAGTTAAAGGCGCTGGGCGAGAAATGGGGAGACTGTGATTTTTAGTCCTGCCCTTGATGTGAGTGAATGCCAACTGAGTAACTTTGAGTCAGTTTCTCCCTTTCTTTCAGTCCTAGCAAACGGCTTCCGAAAAAAGTTGCCAAGAATACTTCAGCTGTTGCGAGACTTCAAAAGAAACCCTAACCCCACGATTAAAACCAACCTTAAAGATATGGGGAAGTATACATGGTAAACCTATTAGTTTATATAGTTATAAAGCTACACTACAAAAGTGATATTACATACATTTAACAAACAAACAAACAAACAAATCTATACTTTATTCAGATCCTTTTGTAGAGCATGTAAGAAAACAAATCTCTCAATCATATTTTGCTAGTTTTTAAGATTCTACCAATCTGCTGTCATTCATTTCTTTCTCTCCTTATAAGATGATGGGAAGACCATCCGCCATCAATCTGCTAGCCCTTTTCCCAATGATCAGATTTTATGAGATGGCATACGTTTTCATGCAGACTAGCATGGTTCTCCTCCTGCAATGAGAAGACTATAAACAAAGCACCAAGAAATCAATCTTTGGCAACTGGGAATTGGGAAATTTAGTGAACCAATAAAACAAGAATGAAAAAAAACCCCACAAGTTTCTAGTCCTCAGCACTGCAAAGAACATCATGACTTTTCCTCAGTGATTCAATGCAGTTAAGCAATAATTATCACCCTATCTCAGGTTTGGCCATTTCGTGGATTGTTTTCTAATGTGTTTGTGTTTCTTAATAACAGCTAGAAAAATAGAACATTATATATATTTATTTCTAAAGGGGAAAATAAGTATTGTTGATTGCAGACTGAAATTCAAAACATCCTAAAGGTTCTTATATATTTTCAGCTGTCTCCTTAACAATATAGTAAAGAACAGCTTCTATGCATTATGCAAATATTCCTACAGACAATTTACATATATTTCTGAATTGCTAGTTTCCCCGGGAGCTCCAGAACAGAAATTCCTCATTTTATGTCCTCTGATAGCCTTCTTATTGGAGATATTGGGTGGATGAGCCTACCTGAAATGGAGGTTTTCTTTCATTGTTTTATCTGGTTATGGTTAAATAATGAATTCTGATTTCTGATGATGTTGATGAATGTTTTATCTGGATTGGATAGTGCTTTGTTTAGAAATGTCTAATGGGTTAATGGGCTAGATTTTGAGATCTAAATAAGAGGCGATTACTTTTTGGTAATTAATAGTTTTTAATTTCTTTTTTTGGTAAAGTTTAATTGTCAATGGAGGGGTGAGTGGGAACATAGACTAAATGGGAAAAGGGTTATTTATATTTATGTTGTTAGGTATTTTTGCCAGTTGCATCTTCGCTGATTTAATAAGGAGAGCTGAATATTTAGAGATGAATTTATACAAAATGAAGTAAGGTATGGAATGAAGAGGCATCCCGCTGTATTGTAAGAAACAATGATGAATCGTTAATGAAGCCACTTTTGGACTTCTTGCGAGAAACCAAGAGAAATTTAATTCTGATTTTGGGATTCAACTATTAGAACTATCGGGGATCATAAAAGTAATGTAGACTATTGTTAATGTTAGAGTAAGAGTTGGATGTATTTTTTATTTATATTGTTCCAAAGTCAGAAACTCTTCTCTTTCTTTTTTCTTTACTTTCTCTTTTATTTTGCTTTTCGTCTGTTTTTCTTTTTTTTCTATTTTCTTCCTTTTCAAATTTAAATAAATTATATTAAAAATACACATGGCTTTTCTTTCTAGACTTAATTATTTAACTTCATAAAAGGATGCATTAAGTTTTTAATCACAGCTAAGGGGTGCTAAAGAAAGTCTTAGTGCAGTGGTGGCGAAACTGTGGCACGGGTGCCAGAGGCGGCACTCAGACACTTCTCTGTGGCCATGCGCGCTATCGCCCCGGCACAGATTGCTTTACTCGAAAGCCAGAGAGATGCAGGGCTCCCCTCTCCCTTTCCACGCGCGCCTGAGGACATTTCTGACATCACCCGCCCCTCTGCCCAGCAGCACAATGGAAGTTCTTCCTCCCTACCCTGTCTGAGGTAAGGCAGATGAGTCAAATGTGGCGTCGAGTCTGTGGAGAGAGGAGAGGAGCTAGGTTGGCGGAGAGCATAGCTCACAGCGGACCACGAAAGTTGGCAGAGGCTGCCAGCCGTCAATGGCTGTGGAGGGTGTCGATGGCCGCAGGAGGAACCAATGGCCGTAGGGGTCACGGAGGGTTGCTGATGGCCATGGGAGTGGGGGTGGGTCGCCGATGGCCATGGGGAGACACATGTTGCCATGTTGGCACTTTGCAATAAATAAGTGACTTTTGGGTTGCAGTTTGGGCACTCTGCCGCTAAAAGGTTCGCCATCACTGTCTTAGTGGTTTCCCAGTCTTATCCACTCGACAGTCTTGTAGTGTAGGACGGAATAGAGAAGCAACTCTAATCCAATTCACCATAGTTGAGCAGGGGTTTGAATCTGGGTTACGGTACTAATTAAAGTCATCAAGTTACCTTATCAGCCCGATTCTCTTGATGTACCACCCTCCGTACAGAAACAATTATGTTCAATAACCTTGTAAAACATGTCAGAGGTATTACCCACATAGCGCATAGCTTGATGCTAAGCGAGTCATTTGACCATAAGGTGAATTTCAAGGATTTATATCAGGACTATTTCGCCTCAGTTTCACTAGGTTGGCTATCCAGTTTTAAAAACTAACTCTCTATTCAAAATTAGCCACTTTAAGATGCCCAGACTTCAACTCCCAGAATTCCCCTGCCAGGCTGAGGTATTCTGGGAGTTAAAGACCATGCATCTTAAAGTGGCATCTTAAAGAGAAATACTGCTTTATCCAAACAGCAATAAAACATCAGGAGTAAGGAATACGGGAATAGGGACTTCCATAGCAGCCCAAAACAAAACTCAACATTAATTTAAAGTAAACTCCCAAGTCACTCCACGTAAATCACTTGTCCACAATACTGTGTCCTTTCTTACTTCTGTGCCACCTTCTGCCTACAAACAAAAAATAAATAAATCAGAAAGCATCACCTCCCTGTAAAGGTTTTTTTGAAGGAAGAGTGGGCAGAATTTAACAGAATAACCTTGGAGGTCTTCTAGTCCTAGTCTTCTAGGTCTGCTCAGGCAGGAAACCCTATACTATTTCAGACAAATCGTTGTCCAATCAATTCTTAAAAACTTCCAGTGTTGGAACATTCACAACTTCTGGAGAAAAGTTGTCCCACTGATTAATTGTTCTAACTGACAGGAAATTTCCCCTTAGTTCTAGGTTTCTTCTCTCCTTGATTGGTTTCCATCCGTTGCTTCTTGTCCTGCCTTCAGGTGCTTTGAGAATAGCTTGACTCCCTCTTCTTTGGAGCAACCCCTGAGATACTGGAAGACCGCTATCATGTCACCCTTAATCCTTCTTTTCATTAAACGAGACATACCCAATTCCAGCAACCCTTCTTTATATGTTTTAGCTTGACTGGATTTCTAACAAGAACCCCACCACAGAATAACTCAAACAGCTGCAAAAGGCACACACTTCAAGTGAAAGATTTTGAATTTTTGACAGCTGTCTTAAGAATTTGTTTTGTTTTGGGGAATGGTTCAGCTGACAGGAAGGCTAAAACAACTGAGATGCTGAAATCCGCATTGGGTTCCAATCCTCCCCTCCCCTCCTTCCAGATCCCAATCAGCCAGCCTGGCTTTAAATAATCTGAAATCTGCCTGAGCATGTTGCAAATCTCTTACGAACCGCAAGGGAGACCATCCGCTTTGTTCCCTGGATAAAGAGATCCCCGACTGAACGCACCAAGCAAATTAACACATACACATGTTCACACACACACACACACACACACCGGAAACATAGCAGGACTCCTAGGAATTCTGATAGAGGAAAGAGAGGCCCAATTTACCTCATTGTGGTTTTATTTTTTTAATCATTTCTGCACATACTGTATGCGTTTCAATAGCCTGGATTCCTGCTGCCTACTCAGCCAGCTTGTTTGCTTAAGCAAGGCAGGCTGCAAATGGGAAAGGGCTCCGGAGAGTCCTGTCAAGTCAACTGGTTTGTGTAAAAGGCAAGATAATTTGACAAGCGACACGGTTTTTCTAGATTTTTCTAGAGTCCCAAAAGGATGGGGAAAGACCATGTCAGAGGATGACCAATCTAGAATCAAGATTTACTCCTTGAAAATGTGCTTTGGACCAAAACTGAATGTTGTATTAGGACAACCGCCTTGCCTCTTTCTCTCAAAACCTTCTGCCTTTTCTCTTCTGAAAATTTGGGGGAAAGAAATAGAGTTATTTTTTCTCTACGACAACTCTATGAACGCTCCACATGTGCAGAAGCTGTGTTTTCACACGCCTAGGAAAGACATGAGAGGAAAGCATATGTTTAGAACAACCTGAAATGTTCCACGTTGGGTTTGTGACTTTCAACATTCTCCCAAAATGTGATTTTAGTTGGCTAGGAGTACTGCAGAACTGCAAGGCAGACTTCTCGAGAGATGTAATAATCAAGCAGGGACGGGTTTTGTTCTCACTGAAGCAAAATAGATTCTGATACCCCTAGAATGACTGGTGGATGTTCGGTTGGTATTTGGGACATTATTAAAGGCATTGTTTGTGATAAAAATAAAAAAATGGCACCTAGCAATTGAAATATGTTTTAAATTTTCCTCTTCCAAATCCTCAAAATATTACAAGTAAATTATCCCTGTAAGAGTTACCACAACTTGATTGGGTAAGTAGCACCTCTAAGTTGCAGCTAGGCCAGCTAAGGAAGAATAGCTAAACAGCTTAACAATAGAGAGTCACACTATTTCAATATTTCTCAACTTGACATCTTGAAGATGTGTGGACTTCAACTCCAAGAATTTCCCAGCCAGCATGGCTGGCTGGGGAATTTTGGAAATTGAAGTTCACACATGGCTGGCTGGGGAATTCTGGGAATTGAAGTTCACACATGGCTGGCTGGGGAATTCTGGGAATTGAAGTTCACACATCTTCAAGTTGTCGAGGTTGAGAAATGCTGGCATACAGTGTAATACCTTCTACCCATTTATTCAAAAACAAAATCTCACTGCGTTCAGTGTGATTTCTTCCAAATAAAGGCATTTGTAACGGAAAGCTTACAGCATAATCCCATAAAGTGAATAGGACGGCAACCATGAAATGTTGTTCTGAGCACATTTACCTAGAAGGAAGTCCTGCTGCCTTCCCTGGGACCCATCAGCAGCGTATTTTAGTTTTTAGAGCAGTATTTCTCAATTTGAGCAAACCTCAAGATGTGTGGACTTCAAGTTCCAGAATTCTCCAGCCAGTAGAATTCTGTAAGTTGAAGCATGGCTGGCTGAGGAATTCTGGGACTTGAAGTCCACACATCTTCAAGTGGTCAAAGTTGAGAAATACTGCCTTAGACTACAACTCCATGCTTAGAAATGGCCATTCTGGATGGGGAACTCTGAGAGCTGCCCATATATTTTGAAAGTGCCTCAATTGGAGAACCTTGATATAATGGATGAAAATTGAGAAATTAAATATTGGATTGATCGGATGGGTCTACCTAGCCAAGCCAGCAGCAGCCTTTGTCTTCTCCCACTGCTCCCTAGTGATGCATATTTAGAGAGGAGACTCTGAATTGTAACTCACTATTAAAAGCTTCCATGAATTTGCCTAACATTTTTGCAAAACCTTATAAGTAAGCCATCATACCGACATTTCAGCACTGGGAATTCCACAGATCTTTTATGTGTCACATTAAGAATTTGGGGCAAAACCCTTGCGCTGATGTGCATCTTCCTAGGACATATATCAAGAACCTTTATCATATAGGTAGCCATCGATTGACGATTGTAATTGAGCAAGAAACTATGGTCATAAATTGTTGCAGTCATTAAGTGGGCCACCATAGGACCAGATCCAACTTTATGACTTTTTATTTTTATTTTGCAGTGGTCGTTAAGAAAAACGTTATACCGAATAGGCATTCCCCCCCAGCAAGACAGAATTAAATGCTTGAAACCGACAAAAAAAAAAAGTGAGAACTTGCCGTCACATGATCATGGACGCCACCAATCACTGTAAAGGTGAGCTGGTTTGCTAAGCACCCAATATGACGGTGTGGCTTTCGTAACTTCAAAATCAGGTCATAAGTACTCTTTTTTTTGGGGGGGGGGTCTGTCGAACAATTGTAAGCGACCACTGTCAAGGGCCGCCTGTATCCACTTTTACTGTAATATCGAACTTCGGGCATTAAGTTAAGCAAGCTGAGAAGGGACCTAGATACGTTGTGAAGGGATAAATGGTTAGCCAGTGAGGGCTATAAATACGTACGTAAATAAGGCAGGACATAAAGCGAAAACATATAAAGGGGGAATAAGTAAATAAATATCTTTGAAAAATGTGGTAATGCACCACTTGAAATGTTCTGCACAAGAGCTGTGACACAAAGGAGTCAGACAAAGCCTTTTATGTGATCTCAGAGATACTGTTCCCTTAGATGCTGTCACTGAATATTTCCTTTTGTTTAAAAGCAAAAACAAAAACCTATATTACGGAATTGCCCTGCTCCCCTTAGAGCAGTGTTTCTCAACCTCAGCAGCAATTAAAATGCATGGATTTCAACTCCCAGAATTCCCCAGCCAGCTGGCTGGCTGGGGAATTCTGGGAGTTGAAATCCATTGCATTTTAGTAGCTGCTTTGATTGAGAAACGCTGCTCTAAATTGTGGTTAGGGTGATTCGTTCTTCTGGCTTCCTATTATTTGGAGGGGGGGCAACTGAAAATGTGAGGGAGGGGCCAGATGTTCAGGGGGTACGCAACCTATCAAAGGAATGCTAAGCTTTTCCCAAACCTTAGCTTTTGCTTCCTTGCAGAAAATAAGTGAGAAATTGGACTCCTGACATTTGCAGCAATAACCACTGCTCCAATCTAGCAGCAAAACCTTAACCCTCTTGTATGGAAACTGGAGGGTTGTCTCCATACTTTAGGATTATCCTTCAGCATTAGGATTATCTGTCTCCTTCTCTTCCATCTTAAATCCCTCGGTTCATTCTATCAAAGTGTCTTGATTAAATAATGTACTATTCCCTATTATTTGAACGTGCCCAGATCCCACCACAGAAGAGAGAGAGAGAGAAAATCTCACCTGTTCGAAGCCTGACATTTACACCGCTAACCAGCATTTGGTTTTTCTATTTATCTTGATTGCAAACTTGAAAGACTTATTTTAAAATGGAATATTCACGTCCACCACCAAATTGGAGAACAGTGTTTTTATATACTGAACAGAAGGGTTCAGAAATGTGCCAATAGGCCAGGATAGTGGAGGGGATATACATTAAAAAACCAGGGCTTCAATTGCACCATATGGCCATTATCTAATCCCACCCCCTCCCCATGGATATGTCTGGTAGGACACACTCTCCACATTTATTCTTCCTTCTTTCCAAATCCCAGGATCTAATTCAGGGGTGAAAGGCACGGTAAATGACTAAACAAAAACAACCCTCCCTATTCACATCCCTATTCTTTGTTTTAACAGCTTAATAGCCAACAGTTTGCACTTAATTCGCATTTTCGCATCAAGGCCAATGTGGCGGCATTCTCGGCATCTCTTGGGATGAGCAAAACCAGCGTAATTGTCTACCTTTCTACCCAGATACACTCCACTTCCTTTCTTCTGAATCTCAGAACAGACCAACTTGATTTTAAAGCTTTTCAAGCTGTTATTCTAGCTTTCTTAGAAGACTGGCTGCTAGCGTTCTTCCTCAACTTAACAAAAAAATTATTCTGTACCAATTCGCCAATGCGGAGAAAATTCAAAAGCCTTGCTTGAAAGAATCAACGCTACATTCATAGAATAGAATAGAATAGAATAGAATAGAATAGAATAGAATAGAATAGAATAGAATAGAATAGAATGTATTGGCCAGATGTGTCTGGACACACAAGGAATTTGTCTCCGGCGTACATGCTCAATACTTACATACAGGCTACAATTGACAAATTCTGGTTACAATCATAAGGCTATAATTGACAAAACAATGATTACAAGCCTAAGATACATTCATTATCATAAAGTCCATTCATCATGTCATGCACGTAATAGGTGCATTCATAATCATAAAGTACATCCATCATGTTATGAAGTACAATCATCTTTCTGTGATAAATTTCAGTTGAGGGGCACCCCAGCACTGAACATCATAACTTCAACATGATCCCGTTTAGTTTTCTGATCACCCTGTTCCCTAAGAGCAAAATAATCTGGCTCAGGCGCAACCAACTAGTACAAGGACAAAAAAAAAATGGTTAAAAAAATTGCACATTAAAGAGGAACGTTAAGAGGGCACCTTTGCCCTCCAATGCATTGTCCTTTTCTGCTCATCATGAAAAAGCATCATAAAAATATTTTGTTTGCTACGATTGGAAGAAGGAAAAGACACAGCCAGAGCTATACAGATGTGGACTTTTTGCTCCTTAGCCAGCTACAGCATGGCACTAAAATATATTCTTGGTTTTCACTGATCGTTGCATTACCATCTGCAATTATTACACTAAAGCAAGAGGTTTACGTGGAGAGAAATGTGTATTTTCTTTCCAAACTAACCTCCCGAGCATCGCATACACAATGTTTTCCTGCATTGTACAAGTGGCTCACATGCTGGTTTGCAACTAATCTAAATTTCTAAGCTCAAAAAGAACACGTTTTCCACAGAATTCCATTTTCCACCCCGATCCCTCCACCACTACATCCTGAAGCCCTCGCCCTGCAATCCTTCCCCACCCAACACCGCCTTTTTGCTTCGCCATAGCGAAGCTTGAGCGCAGCAAGGCGTACCCAGGCTGCAGATTAAAATGGCCGCTGGTGAGGAAAAATGGCGGAGCTTGTAAGACTTCAGACAAACACCAACAAAACACGCACACTCCAGAGAAGCAGTACATCTACCTCTGCAGGGATAGTTCGGGGATCAGCCGAAGAACTGATCCCAACCTGGGAATTGGACATTTGTAAAACTGGCCCCGTTCTGCATCATCTGCACTCCAAGAGACATGCAGAAGTCTGCAGGAGGTACAAGATTTAGATCTGGAAGAAGGATAGGAAAAAGATATAAAAGGAAATTATGTCTGGAGGTTGGGGGCAGGAATATGACATAATTTATTTTGACATTTGATCAGGCAAGCCATCGGTTTATGTCATTTCCTTCTTCCTAGTGTGGTTTTTTTTAAAAAAAACATACTTCCAGAAAGCAAACAGCCAGAATAAGGAGTCCAGCATAGCTGCCCAGCCATGAGGAATTGGGATGTCTTCGAAATTAATAAATAAATAAAACTGGTCCCTTTATCTTCCAAGATCAACACAACAATGCCACTAAATGGTGCTGTAAGCCAAAAGCTAAATTAGAAATGAATTCCCCCATCTTTGATGCTGCGACATGCCAGTTTGGGGATTACAACGAAATGTTCTTCAAGCATTAATTACATTATATCTTAGGCCAATTCTGTCCATTCCCTCCCAGGCAGAAAAACAAGTTCAAGGCCTCTTTGGGCCTCAGTTGCCCAGTTTTTCCTAGCAAAGATCAGCAAGATTGTCTTTTAAGCCAAGCCATTCCCATGCCTGGATCTCCTTTAGCACTGTTTCTCAACCCTGGCAGGTTTCAGTAGGGTGGACTCTAACTCCCAGAATTCCCTAGCCAGACAGTGGACATATTTCTATCTGTCCTCCAGCTGACTAGGGGATTCTGGGAGTTGCTTTCCACCCATCGGAAACCTGCCGAGGTTGAGAAATGTGATAGCCAGGTATGTGTTTTCCACCCCATCAGTCATGGCTCTGTTCAAAACTGGGTCGGCAGACGACATGAACTGAAAAGGAAGAAAAAGAACAAAAATTGTTGGTGTGCGATGAAAGAATGGATGATTTGGCTCACGGAATGATTCACCGGCTAAGCGAGGGTGGGGACAGGATGACAGGCCAAAACGGGCTGCGTTTGTCTGAGAGCCGGGAAGGTTTGTGTCTAAGCGCCATTAGCCCGAGGCTGGTTCAAGGTGTTTCTTATTTATTTGCTTGTTTGTTTTATTAATGATACACCTCTATGCCGCCGCGATCGAAGCGACGGGAAGAACGGAGCGGCTGAAGAGTGACAGTTCTGAAAAGTGGGTGTCATGGTTTTGCTTACTTTCTACAGTGTTGTCTATGCAAAAGGGATCCTCTTCCTGATTCCTGATTCATGCCCAATGTTTTTGAACCATCGGCCCCGTAAGATTTCAAAAATTCACACCATGAAAATGACCTAGAAATCTTTTTCCTCCTCCCTCCCTCCCTTTTTTAAGCAGGACATATTCAAAGCTCTGCACTGCACTCCGTCTAATCAGAGAAAGAACAGCTCGAAATATGTATGTGGAAATCTGTATGCACACAAAATTGAACTTTTCACCATGTAGGGAATTGCCCTCTGCCAAACAGAATGGGAGGATATTTTTTAGAAAGTCTTCGGCTATTTTTTCTTCATCTCATCTTTACTTTCCGAGGCTTAATTTCAGCCATGCTTTCATTCTGTATCTCCTATCTCTCTTCTGTAGCCTTTGCGTGTACATGAAATCATAGAAAAAGGAGAAAAAAGATACCACATCTCAAGGGCTAACGTTGTATTTGGCTTTTTGGCAGACAAAATAAAATACTTCAAGTTCCCAAATTAAAAATTACAAATCACCGAAAAGAAGAAACGACCTCGAGCACCATTGCAAAAAGCTATCGGACAAACCTATTTGCCATTTTCTAGGAGGACCGATAAGATATGATGAGGAAAAAAATAAAGTCAAATGAAATTATTCCTTTGCCCACGGCAAAATGTTAGTCAAAGCCCATAGAATGTAACAACAGTACCTCTGAACAAGTACAGAATCCCTTATCTACAACAAGGAAGGACTAGAGTTGGAAAAAACAAGCCTTTGTTGAAATTTATACCTGTTTCACATCTGGTTATGTTGGTCTTTCATGCTTACGGATTGAAATGAATACAAGACAGATCAGATTACATTCTGATTTCCAGTTTACTCACGCTGAAGGCTAGTAAAAGTCCTTTACAGAACTCATCAAATTATACCCTAAATGACTTCTCAGAATAAGGATAAGAAAGTGGAAGAGACTGCAGGATAACCCAATCTTCATTCAAAAATAAACTCCACTGTGATCAAAGGGATCTATTTCTTAGTAAATGGATCTATTCCTTCATTATTTTAAGGATTTGTCTCAGGATAAAGCCTAAACTTTGCAGGAAATATTACAAAATCATGTTTAAAAAACCCTAACAAGTAATATAAAGTGATTTTTTTAAGGAAAAGGAATCCATAACATAAAAAGGGATCAGAGATGAGGGTGGAGTGGTGGATTTACGCATACAAACACATGCTGATTTGCATGTGGAAATAATTGATCTCCTTAATATCTATTTCTGCAACATAAAACTGCTAGATGTGAGTTTCTGCAGATTATGTTATTATATAAAACAAAAAAAACCTCTCCGTTCTTTAATGGGTTTTGCACCCAAACACAATTTTTCCTTATGCCACAACTCATAATAACAATAATAAATAATAATAATCACAACCAAGATGCAGTGGGGTTTTTTTTAATAGGAGTTGCTTAACAAAAGGAGAGCTCAAAATGCACATCTGGAAGAGAGCATTTTCCCCTCCTTCTTATTCTATATCGCAATGTCCCGTTTGCTATTATTCTACCGCCAAAGATGCGTTTCTTTTCTTTGAAAATCTCGTTTCTAAAGTGCAGCAGCTCCATTGGGGTGAGAATACCCACGAGCGAAGTGGCTGGATGTCAGAAGAAAATACGACTATTTAATGAATCAAGGGAGGGAGAGAGCGCGGGGCGATCTCTGGCTCCTTTTTGAGGAAAGCCCCAAAGCGGAGTGGGACCCGCTTCCGAAGAAACGCTCCCACTTCGCTTCCATTCCCACGGAAGGCCACTTCGGATCTCCCGCCCTTAAGTCAGCCCTCTTCGGGGCTGGATCGCGCCTGGCCGCGCGATCGACCGTCTCCCACCTGGACGCCAAGTGAGGGATCCCTGGAGATTCTTACCTCGCATCTTCCACGCCGGGGGTTCCTCCTCTTATCTCTCTGCTGGAAATAGCATGGGAAGAAAACACGCCGTCAGAAGCCAAAACTCCTCGCGGAAGGAGTTGGGGGCGAACAAACAGATGCGGCGCGGAGCGGAGGGTATAAAGTTTCCAGCGTGGGATCTGGCGGGTGGCTGGCTTCCCTCGCGCGCTCTCTCTCGCTCTCTCTCGCTCTGCCGCTTTCCTCTCTCGGGTTTGTGTTTTGCAGCTCGCCCGACAATTAATAAGAATTGGCTGAAGCGTCTTCCCTCTGACGTCTCCACACCTCCCTTTCTCCTTCCTTCACTCCTTCTTTCCCGGCCAAGCGCTCTTGCAGAACTGCTAACCTACTTTCAATCCAGAGGTTGGTATGTACGAGAAGCATGGGGAACTCACATGACAAAACCCTGGCTCGGGCTCCGCCCACCTGCTGTCAATTTCAGGCCAAGCTCCGCCCCCCTCTGGGTCCAGGGCCCGCCCCTTCGCTTTGCATCTTTGGTATTTGTGTAGCTCTGACCAGGTTTTGCTTTGATAAAAGCAATCCAGATGTGATTTCTTTCTTCACTGCATTTAACACTTTTTTCTGTTTCGTTCTCCCTAGGCTTTCTCATCCAGCGAAAAAATGTACTTATCACATTTATTTTATACTCATTTAACAGATTCCTCTACTGCAACACTTATTAAATATTTATCAACTAGACTGCTGTCGTTTTACAGGCAGTCCTCGTTTAGTGACTGCCTCGTTTAGTGACTTTGCTGCTTTGATGGTGGTGAAGAAGGAACTTTCGGACCAATCCTCGCACTTACCAGCTTGGCAGGCCTGTACAACCAAGGAAGTCTGAAGTATAGTCACAGTCCCACTTTCACTTCAGCAAACACTTCGCTTAATGACCAAATTGCCAGACTCGGTTGTGGTCATTAAACGAGGGTTATTTGTTTTGCATACTGCGCTTTTTCATTTGTTCATCTTGTTTAAAATGCCTTATTTGCTCTTTTGCCAGGAAGCTTCTAGGATAGTAAACACAGTGTTAACATACAGCTGAATAAAGAATGGAAACCAAACTAAAGAATGAATTGAAGCAAGATCCTAGCTATGTACAACGTTTCTTCCAAATGCCTGGAAGTAAGGTTTTAACTTGGTCCTGGATTGATTGTAAATTTAGTGTCCATTTAATCTGTCCCGGAATAGCTTTCAAGAGTCAGAGAGGCTAAAGCCAAAAAGGCCCTGCTTATAAACTGCATTTGCATCACATCAAAATGTGAGTAAACCTGGTAAGCTACTGATAAAGCAGAGTTATATGCTGTAATAACAAATCATCACCACTAGAGGAATATTGGGGAAAATATATCATTTTACAACAGACCCATTTGATTTGCATTTCTGAGTAAATACAGAACATCCTCCATTTACCAGTTCGTTTAGTGACTCTTCAAAGTTACAACGGCACTGAAAAAAGTGACTTACGACCGTTTTTCACACTTACGACCATTGCAGTACTCCCCCCCCATCATCACATGATCAAAATTCAGACGCTTCCCAGTTGGTTCATACTTATGACGGTTGTACTGTCCCGGGGTCAGGTAATCATCTTTTGAGACCTTCTGACAAGCAAAGTCAATGGGGAAGCCGGATTCACTTAGCAACCTTGCTACCGACTTCACAACTGCAACGATCCACTCAACGACTGTGGCAAGAAAGGTGGTAAAATGGGACAAAACTCTCTTAAGAAGTGTCTAGCTTAACAACAGAAAAATTGGATTTCATTGTGGTCATAAGTTGAGGATTGCCTGTATGCTCAGATATTCATTATGTAAAACCAAGATCTGTATCTTGTGGTGATGAGTTCCATATACTAATATAGTGACTCATTTTGTTTTGTCCTTAGTATTCAGTTCTATAGTTACCTCAGCAGGTTATTGCATCATTAAGTATCATCTTTATTGATCAAATGTTTCTATTGCTTATTTTAATTTCCCCTCAAAATACTTTTGAGGTCAGTGGCAGTATTACACTTTTGCTGATTTTACCATTTGGGGGAAATAGCATTGGATCTCCTTCATTCTAGCATGGGGATGATTTTAATATCGCTTTACTTTATTTCCTTCCCTGTGTATATATATATTTTTATCATACTCTTTCTCATTGTATTCTTGAAATACAAAAAGAAATAAATCCTACCCTTCAGTAATGTTGCTTAACCTTCTTGCACCTTTTAAAACTCTTTTTTGTTTAGATCTGGGATGTAGGTTGTTCTTTGAAATATTTTCTTCAAGAGGACTAGCACCTTGCAAGTTGCAAAACTAGAACTATGGGGCCAAAGGCAGCAATTTAACCCTAAGCTAGGTAAGCTTATTTTAAACCTCCATAGTGCCACCTAGTGGGAGAGAGGAAAAAATCCCACAGCCATTTGGAAAATCACAGGATAGATTTCAAAAGTTTCATGACATGCCTGGACATGATGACATTCTTTAGTCTGTTATCCAGGTTTGTTGGAAAGCTTTCAAATGAGAATCTAGCATATTCTTGCAACCAGCAGAGCCACTAATTTTGGCTAAAGGAAAGCACTGTAAAACGATTCTTCTTGTCCCAATAGACGAGGGCAATGCTTTTTCTGTCATAGAATGCACCTTTTTTCTTGCAAAAAAGCACTGAGCAATGAATGAAAATATTTCTTGCGACTCAGGTAGAAATGTCCGAATAAAGTATATTCACTAAGTTTTAGAAACTTGATTTGTGTTTCTTGCTGTAGACTAAGACCACTTCTTCTAGATACCTTATGGCGAACCTTTTAGAGACTGAGTGCCCAAACTGTAACACAAAAGCCACTTATTTATCGCAAAGTGCCAACACAGCAACACGCCCCTCCCGTGGCCATTGGTGACCTGACCCGCCCCACCCTCGACGTGCGACCACAATGGAGCCCACCATTTCTGTTGTTAAGTGAGACATTTGTTAAGTGACTTTTGCCCCACTTTCCTTGCCACAGTTCTCAAGCGAATCCCTGCAGTGGATCAGTTAGTAACCCGGCGGTTGAGTGGATCTGGCTTCCCCTGCTTGACGTGGCTTGTCAGCAAGTCGTAAAAAGGGACCACATGACTTCGGGACGCTCCAAACGTCATAAATATGAACCCGTGACCAAACCTCTGAATTTTGAGCACCTGACCATGAGGATGCTGCAGCCGTTGTGTGAAAGACGGTCATAGGTCATTTTTTTCAGTGCCGTTGTAACTTTGAACGGTCGCTAAATGAACAGTTGCAAGTTGAGGACTATCTGTACAGCTGGGCTGCAGAACTCAAAATGCAGAACTCTTGGTGGCAGCAGAGTGAAAAATAGTTGCATTTTGCTACCTGGTTGTAAAGCGGGTCAGCTACGTGACTGACCCAATTTTCTGGCGGTTGTTAAGCGAATCACAGTGGTGGATAAGCAACGCTTTTCTTAAATAAATGCCCATTCCGCAAACGTGTCATAAATCACAGTCCCCGGCTATGGGATGCTACAAATGGTCATAAATGCAGACCCATTGCCAAGGGACCCAAATGCAATCACATGACCCTGGGTAGGAAGGGATAGCTGGCAGAGCTTCGGAGCTGAATCCTATGGACCTTTCGGTGGGTCTGTGATAATTTCAAATTTCCACTAAGTGACCAGTCGTAAGTCGAGAATTATCTGCAATAAGCTTCAATTTATTTACCCCTTTCTGTGGGAAAGGTTTCTTGCCCAGAATCAAACTGATTCTGATGCTTCTGCTCCAGATCTTCCTAGAGCATATGAAGCCATCAGTGGCCTATCAAAAAAACCAACAGCAATCCTAAACCCGAGAAATCAAACATTCGAGGCACCAGAGGCAGCACCATCTTATACAGAAAGTTATGACTTGATCTTCTGCTTATCAAATTGCCCATCATGATAATTCACAGAGAGGAGTCGAGGGGTGGGCGGAAAGAAGAGCAAAAATGCATGGATGCGCACGTGAACCAGCTGTGTGCAATGTCCCCATCCCCCCGTCCTGTATGTGTACGCTCACGCTCAAACACACAAACACACACGCTGATGGATTTAAATTCTGCAGTATATAAGCTGGCTTTGTAAGATCAGGAATACTGCATGCGTACAGCCATTTTTAATGCAGCTTATAAAGCCAGGCGAACTAAGGAATGTCGAGGAATCGTGGTTATAGAGAATACCTTAAACTTAAACCGAGAGGCTACAACAGCTTAAGTTTAAGGTATCCTCTATAACAGAGGTTTTCAACCTGGATTTGTGGTTTGTTGATTGCAGCTTATACTTACTTGATGACTATGAATGTATCATGCTTATATACACAACTGATTATGCCTCTATATGCAATGACTATGCCTATATATACATATGATGCTTATATATTCAAATGTCTATGAAATGCGTCTTTGATTGTATCTTTCTTGTAATCGCAGTTGTATGTAGGTATTGAGCATGTCCACGGAAGACAAATCCCTTGTGTGTCCTGACACACACAGCAAAATACATTCTGATTCTGATTCTGGGGGGTCTGTGAACCCCTTGGGGTCCATGACATGTTTCCAGGGGGTTCACAGACAGGTCAAGAAAAATTTGGAAAAAGGAACATACGTGAATTGTCGATTAGTAATGAGTTGAATTTGTGAGAATGGGGTCCGCCATGTAGGGATGACATGTTTTGGGGTCCTCAGCTTGAAAAAGGTTGAAAACCTCTGCCCTATAACCATGATATAAGCCAGTGATGGCTAAAGGTTTGGACACCGAGTGCCCAGATGAGTCGCAACTAATGAGTCATGGCTCGTGATGTCATCGCCGGGCACCACAACTCTTTCTGAGCATGCACATTGCCCTGTGACATTATTGCCCGGCACCACTACTCTCTTTCTGAGCCTGTGTATGGCCGCATGATGTCATTGCCTGGTGCTGCTACTCCTTTCTGAGCATGCTCAGTTTTGGGGCGATGCTGGGGTGACTTGGCTCGCGTGCCGACAGAGAGGGCTCTCTGTGCCTGCTGTGGCACTTGTGCCATAGGTTCGCCATCACTGATATAAGCCCATCATTCCTTTACATGTCTTAGTTTTCCAGGTTTTTAAGGCTTCATTAAAAATGGCTGCACATATACGGTATTTCTGAAAGCATTTTGCCCAGAAAAGCCTCGTTATCTGTCAAAAGGGGGAGAAGATAGATTCTATTTTAGTTTCCACCATTGCTCAGTTGATGGAGCAATGTAGAAAGACCTGCCCACCCCCACACCCCAAGGCTCTCAATCATCTCTGGGGGATGGTCTCCAAAAGAAGGGAAAGTAGAAGAAAAGCTGGCCGGAAATAGGACAGAATTCTCTGAATTGGTGTCCCCTTTCAGGTCAGTGAGCTACCATTCTCTTCTATCCTTCTTTGTTAGATCTGACATCTTTTCTTGGTGGGTTTAAATGAGATAGCAGGGGAAATGTTTGTTTATGCGATCCTCACAACAGCCACCCTGTAAGGTAGGTTGGGCTCAGAGTGATGGGTCCCCAAATCGCCCACGCTGCATGACTGAAGATGGATTTGAACTCAGAGTGCCTGTCCCTTCCTGGCTCTATCACACAGGCTGTTATTTTGATCAGTTCATCCATCCCTTCATGAAGTTTCAGATTGTTCATCCACATCCACGTCCCATCATTTAATATATGAAAACAATGTAATAAATGCTACATTAATAGTATTACAAATAATAATAATAATAATAGAACAATTGCCACAGAAAGAAGCTGAAATGGGTGCAATCCCAAAACAGCTAGAGCACCCGCTTAAACACTATCGGCATTGACAAATTCCCCATCAGTCAATTGCAAAAGGCAGCTTAAACAGCTGACATCCTGGCACGATAGCTTTAACACCAACTAGCATACACATCTGCATATCCCTGTTCCTTGGGTAGGACTCAGTAGGTGGATAAAAATGTCAAATCCAACCTAAACGTCTGACTGACTGTGAGATGAACCATATGAAAAAAATAGATATTTTTCTATAGATATAGATAGGTATTTTTTTTAACTTATTGACCACTTTGGAGAACCCTGATTTGGAGCATTCCCATCATCATTTTGTACCAAATTTATATTTTAACCGTGTTTCCCTGAAAATAAGACCGGGTCTTACATTAATTTTTGCTCCCAAAAACACATTAGGCCTTATTTTCCGGTTAGGTCTTATTTTTGAGAAAAAAACGATGCTAAATGTGTTCGTCTGACTGACAATCTTAACTGGGGCTTATTTTGGGGGTAGGGCTTATATTACGAGCATCCTGAAAAATCATAGTAGGGCCTATTTTCCAGTTAGGTCTTATTTTGGGGAAAGCAGGGTATCTTTGAGGGCTCAAAGCAGTATCTTCCTGCAATTTCTCTCCACAATAGCCACAATACAAAATAAATAGAGCTGAGGGATAACTGGCCCCAATCCTGTCTCTTTTTATTTATTAGTTAAAGAACTGTGGTGATGCAGTGGTTAGAGTGCAGTATTGCATGCCAATTCTGCTTACT
>JANHFO010003745.1:41351-47388 GCA_032468095.1 Pareas carinatus
TCTTTTAAAGGACAGGCAGACAAAAAGAAAAAATAAAAGGTTACATCGTGGGCTTAGCCTTAGCAGGGTGAGTGAATCTGTCAAGCTCACTTTTGCTCATTTCTGAATTTTTCTGTTGTTCCATTGACTTGGGAGTTTCTGCATCAGTTCACAAATTATTTTTAAGGTCCCCACAAAATTCTAAGTCATGTCTTTGTGGCTCTGTCCACCATATATGCACTTTGGAATCCATGATTACTCAAGCGTACGGTTTCCCTGATGTAATGGCTATTTTTGCATTATTTTCATGAATGTGTGCCTTTACATGTATACTTTCCCTTAATAAATGCGCTATTGTGTCCACTTTCTGATGGGTGAGAATTCAGAAAAAAATGTACAATTCTTTCAAAGAATCATGATGTGCCAATGTATATGTTGATTCAGAAAATGTATATTAGAGCTCAAATTATGAATAATTCAAGATTAAAATGCAAAATAAACGCTCTTCCTTATTGATCCACTGTCCCCCTCCCCCTCTCTTCGGTTGCAAATTTGGTGTATCATAAAATGATATTTGTTATTATACTTTAGCAAGCTTTGAGGAAATGCCTCAAAATAATGCCCACAATAACTTGCCTTATTTTGAGCACAGATAATCCTCAATTTAAAACCTCAATTGGGACCAGGATTTCCATTGCTAAGCAAGGCAGTTGTTAAGTGAATCATGCCAGGACATTTTTATCACTGCAGTTGTTAAGTGAATCATGGACTCATTTAAGTGAATCCAGTTTCCATTGTCGGAAATCAACTGTGAAGGTTGCAAATGGTGATCACATCACTCTGGGACACTGCAATTGCCTGTTGCCAAGTTCCTGAATTTTGGGCCATAGGGATGGTGGTACGTGTGAGGACAGGTCATGTCACTTTTTTTCAATGCTGTTGTAACTATGAATGAATGGTTGCAAGTCGAGGACTATCTATAGAGGTGTTTGTTGTGTGACAGTGAATGCTATTTCTGATCTATTCACCTAGCAAAATATTTGGTGGCCTTGTGTTTATCTCCAATTCTTGTGGCATGAGATGCTTCTCTTAGATGTTTTGCTTTTAGTATTGGTAGTTCTTGACCTACGACCAGAATTAAATCCAAAATTTCTGATGCTCTGTGGGACAGTGCCCCATTTTATGACTTCATGCAACAGTTGTCAAGGAGCCAGGATGGTGCGGTGGTTAAAAGCAGCACTGCAGGCTATTTTCTGCCGACTGCCATCTGCCGTCAGCCATCAAAAGTTCAGCAGTTCGATTCTCACCAGCTCAAGGTTGACTCAGCCTTCCGTCCTTCCGAGGTCGGTCAAATGAGGACCCAGATTGTTGGGGGCAAGAGGCTGATTTCTGTAAACCGCTTATAAAGCACTGTGAAGCGGCATAACTGTTATTGTTATTTTCCTAGCATTAAGAGGCCTCCTGGCTGATGTGGGCCTTTCTAATGGAGGTCTTCCATCCAGCAGAGACTCTGAAAGTCAACCAAAGTCTCCAGCGGATCTTGCACTAAACCCAAGGGTTAGATGAATTAGGCGTCCGTGATTGTGATGAACCCTCCCTGTTCCTTTCCTTCAAACCTAGTGAAGGCTCCCAGGAGATCTCCTTTTAAGACCTGTGGTCCTCTGGGTTCAAAGGATCTGTACGGGGCCTGTTAGTTCACAGGGGGTGAAAAACCACCCACTGCAGGTCAACTTTCACTCTGAATGGGAAACCAACCCATTGTGGTCTTCAGCATTGTGATTAATTCCTGGTCCCCTAAGAGCTCAAGGAGAGGAGGAGGAAGAGGAGGAGGAGACTCTTACCAAAGGGTCCTTAAAATACATTAATCTTCTATCATCCATGGTGAACCAGCGTTTTTTGAACCCTTCTGTTTGCTAAAAGGGAGGAAATGGAAAAGAAAACCTGATTAATAAACCCCTGATAAGTTTATACAAAATATACAAGGTAGATGTTTTTATTTTTCTTCATAATGTATACCTTTTTTAAAAACTTTAAAAATTGCCTTGTAATTGGGCATGTAGAAACTAACTAAATATTTAAAAAAAGAAAAGAAAAAAAACACACACATACACCCAATTGCTTATTTGAAATCTTCTTCAAGCCCTTCATCTAAAGAGGAGGCGAAGGGTTAAGCATCTTGTGCAGCCCTAGTTTGCTAAAATAAAGAGTTTATTAAAGAAGACACGATTGGCTGGATTCCCAGGATATAAAAAGCCTAAAACTCTGGCTTATTTGTGTCCGTGTAGTCAGGCAACGCACAGAGCTACAACCAAACCAAACAAACCATGAGTTCAAATCCCAACTACGATCACCAGGCGGTAATCATTATTCTTCCAGTTTTTATCTAGAATGCCGAATACAAAGCTGGCCGCAAAGTCCAGATCTCTAAAAGCAGCCACATGCATATGCCTATGCATAAACATACATTGCAAGTTTCTAGTCCCTAGGGCAAAGTTCTGGAAGTGTGGGGTGGTCCTGTTTGCATTGATCCTGACAGCCGTTGATTTTGTTTTGCATGGATTTCCCTACCCTGAAAGAAGCAGAAATCTTGAATATTGGAATATAACCCTGCCTTCCTTCTGAATCTCTGCCACCACACGCTGATATTTTAATTTCCCTCGGGACACCGAGAAAGGGGGAACAGGACGCAACATCTTGCAAAAAAAACCCACAATGCATAATTTAGATGATGCCTGTTGGATTAAATTGTTAGCAGCGGCAGTGCCAATTCATAGAAACCTCCTTTTTTAAAAAAAAAAAACTTGCAAAAGACAGCTCCACTTAAAATCTGATGCAAACCTTAGGCTTGTTTTAATTTGCATTTTAACGAATTGGTTAAGCCCAGCGATGGCTGGCTGGATTAAAACTCTCCCTAGCTCACAGCAACAAAAATAATTAATTTCTCGGTTCATCTTAATTGAGAGAGAGACTGCGACGCATAGCAAAAAGAGTAAAAGTTACTTCAGAAGTTGACTGAAGAGCAAAAAATCCAGATGAAATGTCCATCTGGAACTGGAGAAAATGATTCTGCTTAATCAACCCTGCGAGGTTGCTGTAAGGATCAAAAGGAAGGAAGGAAAACCGTAAAGGTCACCCATAGCTTTTGGGAAGATGACAAAAGATTTTATTAATACATTCAGGCACACCGTTTTCCTCCGTGGGCACCTTATAACGCCGTTTTGAATCTGAAAAGCACAATATTTATAGCTGTAATCTTGTTCAAGGGTGGCGAAGCATCTCGGACTCCTCGCCCATCCAAAGAGGTTTTAGCCATCCAAATTCCCAAACTGCTAGTATTTTCCACCCTGCTATTACGGGACGGTCTATTAGGAGACGTTCAGCTGTCCATCGAGCAGAGAAATAACGTGGTCATTTAAGGAAGCTACCCGTGGTCGGCCCCCATTTCCAGAGAAAGAACCACAGATGCCCTATTTGGGGGGTCTCACGATGTATACTACTATATTTCCCCGAAAATAAGCCCTAGCCCTGATTTTTCAGGATGCTCGTCATAGAAGCCCCACCCTCCAAAATAAGCCCCAGAGGGACTCATTGAGTACCGTATTTTCCCCAAAACAAGACCTAATAACCGGAAAATAAGCCCTAATGCGTCTTTTGGAGCAAAAAGTAATGTAAGACCCGATCTTATTTTCAGGAAAACACGGTAAATATCAGCTTTCGAGTGCAAACTAAAGTTCACGATCCAATTCCCTTTGAGTAGAGCAAGATGGTTATTTTTTTAGACTTTCCGTAATCAGTCTCTCCCAACCGAAGCGCACAAGCTCGGCGGAAATATTTCAACCCTCTCCGTGTAGTTCACAACATACCCTGTTCCCCCCCAAAAAATAAGCCCTAGCCGGATTTTTCAGGATGCCCATCAAATCAGCCCCCGCCCCCAAAAATAAGCCCCAGTTCAGATCGTCAGCCAGACGGACGCGTTGAGTACCGTATTTCCCCTGAAAATAAGTCCTAACCCGGAAAATATGCCCTAATGCGTCTTTTGGAGCAAAAATCAATATAAAACCCAGTCTTATTTTCGGGAAAATATGGTAACGCACTGTGGAGTCGAACCGGCAGAAACACTCGAGTGCAGGAAACAACTGAAATGTCATCCAGACCACCACGATTCATGTCAAGGAGATCATGATTTGTAGGGCATTTTGCTTTTCCACCCCCACGGCTAGAACCATCCATTCTAAAATTGCATTTGACCTAAGCGATGGGGATCGCCTTACCTTCGGCCCAGTTTTCTCCATGTAGCCTTCCTTCAGATAATTCCTGGAAAGTTTGGGCACCAGCTGGAACATTCAAAGGACAGAAAAGGATGGAGATCGCGGGACAGAAATATCAAGCAGCGCCAACGCAGCCAGGAAGCAGCAGGGGAGAATAAAGTCACATAAGCACATAAACACCGCCTCCCCAAAGGTCCTTATCCATCCATTTTTTCAGCAAGAGGGTGTGGATCAAAAAGGAAAGCTTGATTATGCATATAGGTAGCCTTCAACTTACAACAGTTCGCTTACTGACCGTTCGAAGTTACAACGGCGCTGAAAAAAAGAGACTTGTGGCCGTTTTTCACACTTAACGACCGTCGCGGCATCCCCGTGGTTGTGTGATTTATATTCGGATGCCTGGCAATTGACTCCTATTTACGACGGTCGCAATGTCCTGGGGTCACGTGATCCCTTTTTGCGACCTTTTGACCCGCAGAATGAACGGGGAAACCCGATTGCTTTCACAACCGTGTCCCTCATTTGACAACCGCGACGATTCGCTTAACAATCGTAGCAAGAAAAGTCGTAAAATGGAGCAAAAGTCACCTCACACATTTCTCACTTGGCAACCTAGATTTGGGGCTCGATTGCGGTCGGTCGTAAGTTGAGGACTGCCTGTATTCGGCACAAATAAAAACAACATTTCTCTATCTTTGGTAGCTTTAAGAGAGCTGGAGCTTCCAACGCCCAGAATTGCCCCAGCCAGCTTGCAGTTCAACCTAGACGCTCTCCTGGTGTTTGGACTTCAACTCCCAGAATTCTGCTGGCCTGGCTTTTGCTGAGGATTCTGGGAATTGAAGTCCACGTCTCTGGAAGTTGCCAAGTTTGAGAAACACTGATATAAATAGTTCGGGGGAATAACAAGAAGGAAGAATAAACGCCGGGCTCACATCAATATCGCTGGCTCCGGGGAACGCCACTTGCAAGTAATGGAATCGCGCGGCACGGATGGCGTTGAACCAGTCCACCGTTTCCTGAAGAGCAAGAAAACGGTCGTGTAAAGGAATGCGCATCAATGCACACTTCGTATTCTCTGATTGTTCCTAAAACTGCCTAGAATTGGCTTTTCAATGCAGCTCGTTCCAGGATCGCTAAATCTCGTTTACCCAACCTCCATCGGAGTCCCCACTTTCAAAATTATTCTATGCAGGTTGATTTTATTCAATCACAGTCTGCCTGCTTTCCTTTTGTTAAACAGAGTTTATTTTTTAAAAAATATTTATAGAGCCATTCATCTTATCCCCGACTTGAGGCAGCTCAGTTTACAAACGGTAGCCACTTATCGCAAAAGGATTGTCGCTGGTTTTGGCCCTAAATTTTTGAATCTCTAATTTTTGTCTATTCTCGAATTGCCGAGTCTCTGCACACCATTTCATGCACTATAGTTTTAAAAAGGATGTAATGTAGTTTGAGTCCGAAATAATAAGGTGTTTCAAATTAATTTCAAGAGGTTCAGGAAAGGGAAGAAGGTACTCCGTGGTAAGATAGGTGACCAATAAATTGGATGGATGGATGGATGGATGGATGGATGGATGGATGGATGGATGGATGGATGGATGGATGGATGGATACACAGACAGACAGACAGAAAGACAGACAGACAGACAGACAGACTGATAGATGATAGACAGATGAGAGATAAGAGATGAAAGATGAGGTAGAGATATTGATTGTAGATAGATAGATAGATGGATGGATGGATGGATGGATGGATGGATGGATGGATGGATGGATGGATGGATGGATGG
>JANHFO010003745.1:103796-114712 GCA_032468095.1 Pareas carinatus
AGGGAAGGGAAGGGAGGGGAGGGGAGGGGAGGGGAGGAGAGGAGAGGAGAGGAGAGGAGAGGAGAGGAGAGGGAAGGGAAAGGAAGGGGAAAAAATCCTGCACAGATGTATCCATTAAATTGCCAGAAGTCATGTTTGTGCTCCAAATAAACTTTGAGCGTAATTATAGCTTCAAGTGAGGAAACCACAACCTTACATCTTGCTTTGCCGTGCCTGCATCGAGCAAGAGGGGCGGGCAAGATGACCTTCGGAAGCTCCGAAATGGCCTTCAAGCTACACAGTTGGTTTTTTTCACTGGCTATATTCTTACCATGTTTTTTTTCCCCTCCGGGGCTGAATTTTTGACCCTGACAGTCTTAGGACATTTTCTTATATAGATAAACTGAACTGGCTGACACTCCAACCTCCCCACCTCCAAATCAAATCCTGGCGCTTTCTATTCTTTATCCCCTTTTTACGATAACTGGAAATGAGCCTGAAGTTTCTGGAATCCTTCCCACGCTGCAGCCTTTGCAGTTGCTGGTGAAAATAATTATGAACCCCTCACACTCTGGACACAATCTGTTTCAACTTCTTCCCTCTGGACGCCACTACAGGGCGTTGCAAACCAAAACAACGCGACACAAGGTCAGTTTCTTTCCCCATGCCATCAACTGCTAAACAACTAACTTCCACAACACTGTTAAATTGTCTAGTAGGAATATATCATAATTATCTTCTCCTCTTTCCTATTACCTATTCTCTTAATCGAATGACAATTCACTTGTTGCATACATGTTACAATATAAAATAGTTGTTCATTTAGAACCCCTGTTTTGATTTGTAGATTGATTATTAGCATCGTACAATGGTTCAAAACCTATTATGAAAATGTACCGTGTCACAAAAATGGATCGTGTGGCATGAGGAAGGGGTTTTGTGACACGATGAAATGTGTTTTGTGATATGATGATTGTACTTTATAACAGGATGACATGATGAATGTACTTTATGATTGTGATTGTATTCATGATTAAGATCGCCCTTTGTCGATTGCAGCTTATATGTACATGAGAAGATGAATGCACTTTATGATTATGAATATGTTTCTTATGCTTATATATACGTGAGAAGATGAATGTACTTTATAATTATGAATATGTATCTTATGCTTATATGTACATGACAAGATGAATGTACTTTATGATTATGAATGTGTCTTGTGCTTATATGTACGTGAGAAGATGAATGCACTTTATGATTATGAATATGTATCTTATGCTTATATGTACATGAGAAGATGAATGCACTTTATGATTATGAATATATGCTTATATGTACTTGTACCAATTTTTGAGAGAGCTGCTTTCGCATTCACAGGACATAGAATAATAGAGTCGAAAGGGACCTCCACTGATGTTGCACCCATAACTTCTGACGTTGATTACTTGTTCTAACTGTCAGGAAATTTCTCCTCAGTTTTAGACTGAATCTCTCTTTAACGATCTCCAAGAAGTAACAGGTTATTCAGAGAAGGAACAAACCGTGGAGAAGAGGAGGGGGGTCTTCCTCATTCAGCTAACAGGGCCTGCTAACTTCCCCCCAAAAAGGCTGTTCCTTTAGACTTAAGATCCTCATTCAAATTCTCACGTCTATTTAAGAAGAGCATGTCCACCTTCATATATCGTTGTCCACATATGCGCAGAAGCATTCGTGTATTTAAGTATCCTATCAGAAGAGACGCCTCACAAAAGTCTAAAAATGATAGGCAGCCGGAATCGCTGCAACATGAAGAATATCGATTTCTGTAATAGCACGGTGCCCCGTCAACTGTCTGTCAACAGCTGGTGTTCTTTCTTGTCAAAATGACACGAATGCAGTAAACGAACTGCCTGACGCTCAAGGAAGTGAGTAAGGTGGGCTGTCCTTGGATCTCTACCCCCGCTTTCCTTAACCAGGGTCAGCCTGGGTGTACGTGGGAATAAAACTCCACGCAACCACGCTGTTTGGATAGGGCTAGTCCGATTTTAGCAGAAGCCTCAATTATATTGGAGCCACCTTTTTTAGTGCGCATTGTATTGTAAGATTGTAACGTCATCACATGATGACATGATGACTGTACTTGATGATGACGAATGCACCTAATACGTACACAACATGATGGATATCGACTATGATAATGGATATATCGTAGGATTGTAATCATTGGTTGTCAATTATACCCTTAGGATTCTAATTGCAGTTTGTCCATTGTAGCCTGTATGTAAGTATTGAGCATGTACACCGGAGACAAATTCCTTGTGTGTCAAGACACACTTGGCCAATAAAAATTCTAATTCTAATTCTAATTCTAATTCTATCCATCCATCCATCCATCCATCCATTGGCCTTCCGTACCACGCTCCAAATGCTTCCGTCTTTCATGCAGGAGTATTGCTCCTTGACCCCTTAATGTTTCGGGCTGCCCTCCCTTGCACCACCCAAGAGACCGACCGGGATTTTGAGATGCAACGTTCAAACCAGGCAAGGCAGCCTTACCGCTAAAGGCATCTGAAGACTGTCCTCTACTGAGGTCAGGAAGCGAGCTGGTCTGGGCAGGGAGAGCAACATGGTTGTGGAGAAGACCAGGATTGCTAGAGAGGCCGTCCTCAGGGTGACCTCCTCCCACCTGTCAAAAAAAGAACAGCAAAACAAGGTCCAGAGAGGCCTGCATGCCAGTGACGCTGACTGGGGAACTCTGGGAGTTGAAGTCCATATATCTTAAATGTCCCCAAGGTCGAGAAACACTGCCTTGTGTTGATGTTAGGGCTAGTGACCAAGTGTAGAAAGTTGAAAGGGGAGCATCGGTACCTCTTTTAAAGCCTCAGCTTTCATTAGTTAACCACGGCAACAAACGCTTTGGGAGCAAATGATGATCCAGTTTAACAATATGGCAGGATGATCTGGTGGTTAATCAAACAACGCAATTCAGGTCTGAACATAATGCTAAGTCATTATTCCAGTATGTCTAGAGGTAGGCGGCCCCTGTGGATTTCAATCTGCTAGTCATTGCCAACTGCAGGGGTTGACGCCACGGAGCCAGCGCTGTCCGAGGACATTTCCGTGGTCATGTGGCCAGCATGACGTCACCGAGCACTGCTATCTTCCCACCGTAGTGGTGCCTATTTATCTACTCACATTTGCATGCTTTTGAACTGCTAGGTTGGCAGGAGCTGGGACAAATAACGGGAGCTCACCCAGTTGTGTGGCGCTCGGGTCTCGAACCTGAGCTGCTGGCTTTTCCAGCGGACAAGACTCGTGTCTTCACCGCTGAACCACCGCGCTATCCAGGATGCCCATATTAGGACTTAATCTAATGCAGGGTTTTCCAATCTTGTCAACTTTAAGGCGGGTGGACTTCAACTCTCAGAATTCCCCAGCCAACCTTCATCTAATGTGCAAACCAGGCCTATTGAAAGGGAGTTTTAGATATAGCAAAATGGAGAGACCGTAGTTCAGTGGCGGATACAAGATACTAACCACAATCTCCAGCATCTACAAGGAAAAAAGTGGCAAGAAAACTTTCGATTGCTAGTTATACTAAGCTAGATGAATCATGAAGAACGTCTAAGTCTCCCGATGCTTCGGACCAACCAAGTCCCAGCAACCTCCAGCAGTAGTACGTCCAAAGTCAACGGATTCTAGGAACTATGAGACCCAAACAACTGGATCAGGTGGATTAATAGTCACATGACGCAAACAGACCTTTAAAGGGCTCCTCGAAGGGATAAAGATTCAAACAGTAGAGCATCTCTGAAAACACCCCCCCGTCGCCAAACCGATTCCTATCTTACCAAGTTCGTATGCCGACTGGCGATTGGTAAGACGGAGGCCGGGGAAAAAGACTGGCTGAGGCTGCCCACCGAAGTGCCGTGCGCCGAAGCAGATGCCAGCAAGTCGTGAATGTCCCTGTGGTTGGTCTGGCCCACGGCGTGGCTCCTCAGGACATGGATGGCTTCGTCCAAGTGGTCTTCCATTTTGTTTTGCTTGAAGGACGGAAGAGGGAGAGAGAGAGAGAGAGAGAGAGAGAGAAGATAAGAAACAGAGTCCACCGTGCATGCCAGGCAGTTGAGATTCAGGCCTCTAAACGGAGCGAAACGTTAAAAACAAAGAGCTGACACAGACAACATTTGAAGGCCCGTTTTTTTTCAGGCAAAAGAAACAAAGCTAAAAAGAAAGCTGCTTTGGGGATATTATCAAGCAATGTAGAATAGGCGGGTGGGCAATCCAGAGTACGCTGCTACGAAGGTTGCTAGATCTACGGCTATCTGTTAGTAATTTATAGGTCAGGGGCCCCCAACCTCCGGGTAGCAGCTCTCGACTGGACTGTGGCCCATTAGGAACTGGACTGCGCAAGGGGCGGGCTGGTGCTCACCCATGCGCACCAGCCCACTGCTTGCACAGCCCAGTTCCCCTCTCCCTGCCCCCCACTAGGCCACCAAGCTGTAAAGTTTGGGGAATGCTGTTGTAGGTAGTCCTCGACTTATGACCACCGTCGGGAGTGGAAAACCCATCATTAAGCAGCGAAGTTTATTAAGTGGTTAAATGATCGTGACGAAGTGAGCTTCCCTGCCGGCTTTTCCATTGACTTGCCCGGCTGGGAAGGTTGCAAATGGCGATCACAGGACCCTGGGATGCTTTAACCATTGTAAAAGGCAAGCTGTTTGCCAAGCACCCAGAGTCCGATCATGTGACGGTGGAGATGCGGCTTTTTCCTGGGCCACCATAGCTTCAGATGGTTCCTAAACGAAGGGTTATATAAATCAAGGACAACCTGGAATTATTTATTCGCAGGAACCAATGGCAAGGATGAAGTTGAGGGATACTTACCAAAGTATGGAGGGTGCCTTCATAGCTTGGGGATAAGGCACCCTGTCCACTTGTTCGGGACCACTGCGAAGAACCTAAGCAGAGGACAGAGAGGGGACATTTTTCTCATTCGCAAATACGTTTTGATAGATCGATAGCATAGACATCCTTTCTCGTCACAGCTGCCAGGAAGTACTTTCAGGACAATACAAACAACTCAGGGTTGAACTGTGGAGCTTTTGGCGCTCTCAGAGCTGAGTTGTTTTGGCAGACATTTTATGACCCAACTAAGCAACATCATCAATGCACTGCAAGCAAACGACCAGCCAAGATGTGTGGACTTCAATTCCCAGAATTCCTCAACCAGCCTGCTGACTGGATAATACTGGAAGTTGAAATCCACACATCTTAAGTTGCTGAGCCTGAGAACCAGCATTACAGACTTTTACTTCCGCTAGAAATGTGCTCGCTCCTCTGCCAGCGACACGCCACAAAGATGCATCACCACATCTTGGAAACGCATTTCATGTTTTAACGATGGCTTTTTAAAAATCTACCTACTGGCTTCCTTCTTTTTTTTTTGCATGATAGTATTCTTTTATCATTTAAAAAGTCAGGACAAAATGAACTGAGCAGGGAAGAAGGTAAAGATGAAGCTTTATACAGGTCAGTTTTTACAGGTCACAGTACTTAATGAAGATTTCTGTATTTGAAAACCGACTTGCCAGTGAGTTTACACGCAGTTCTTCCATATGACAGCAGGTGGAGCCCACGATCCACAAACTTCAGGTCTGTTGATTCACACATGTATACCCTGGAGCTATAACTGTGCAGCTAAGCTTTAATAAATCTCAGACTAAAGCTGTCTCAACCTCAGGTTAACAGGACATTTTGTGGTCAAAGGGTTGCCTTCAGCTAGTTGTTTTAAAGAAAATCCATTCGTGTTTTACTCTTCTGTTGTAGTTATTACACATCTCCTTAAGACTTTGGAAGTAGACAAATTGGCAGCATAGAAAAATATATTTCCACACCATACTTTTCAGTTCTGTACAAAACCAAGAATTTTAAATCATTTTCAGCAAAGTCTTCTATTAGCATTAGTTAAACCCACAAGAACTTATCTGTGTTACTTCCCTATCTCCTCAGAGCTCTATTCATACACAAAAGAATTAAAGGGCGCATTTTTCACCATGTCGTAAAGAAGAGGAATGAAGGAACTCCACCGGCAACCGACTATGGAGGCTTGATTGAGTGAGTCTCTATACCAGTGTTTTTCAAACTTGACAATCTGAAGATGTGTGTCCTTCAAATTCCAGAGTTCCCTAGATAATCATGATGGCTAGGGAATTCTGGGAGTTGAAGTCCTCACATCCTTTTTGTCGATTGCAGCTTATATATACATGACAAGATGAATGTACTTTATGATTTTGAATGTATCTTAGGCTTATATACATGACAAGATGAATGTACTTTATGACTATGAATGCATCTTATGATTGTAATCACAGTTTGTTTATAGCCGGTAAGCAAGCATAGAGCATGCACACTGAAGAAAATATTCTTGTGTGTTCAGACACACTTGGCCAATAAATTCTGATTCTTCAAGTTGCCAAGTTTGAAAAACACTGCTCTATAGACCATGGTCAATAGCCTGTAAAGAGTGAGCTTCCAAAAATTGAATGCTTTCCTCATTTTGCTGCGTCCAGACTTTTGATACAGGAGGAGGGCCTAAACTGTCTGCATGTTACCCCAAACTGGGTCATGGGGCTAGCGCAGGACCCGGTTCAGAATAAGAAGGGCCATTTCTCTTGAAGGCCTCACTGATGAAATGGCAACAATCCCGTCTCTTCCTCTGGGCTAGATTTGTCCTGCTCTTCCACGGGCAAAATGTTGTGGCTTACCTGTTATTCCCTGAGGGGATCCCACCGGAGTGGATGGGTTCGAAGAGAAATTATTGCTAGAATGATCTGGAGAGTAGATCTGGGGAGGAAAGGGGAGGAAAATAAGTGTTTTGGAAAAAGGAATGGAGGGAATGCCTAAAATACTCCTGAAAAACCACGCCCTCTTTTTTGCTTGAAGTTGGAAGACAATTGTGAAAAGGTCGCGATTGGGACCAGAATTGCCAAGCAAGGCAGCTGTTCGGAGTCATGCCCAATTTACCACGGTTGTTAGCCAAATCGCTGCAGTTGTTAAGTGAGTCAGATGGTCATTAAGCGAATCCAGCTCCCCCCATTGACTTTGCTTGTTGAAAGCCAGCTGGGAGAAGGTTGCAAATGGGGATCACGTAACTCTTGGGTGCTGCAACCTTTGTAAAAACACGCCGGTTGCCAAGTGCCCAGATTTTGATCCTGTGAATTATGGAGTTGCTGAAACACTTGTTAAGAGTGAGGACGGGTCACAAGTCACTTTTTTCAGTGCAATTGTAACTTTGAACGGTCACTAAAGAAATGGTTGTAAGCTGAGGACTGCCTGTAATAAATGAACAATTCTTGGGAGTCTTGTTCCAGCTAGTTTTGGAAGTCTTCCATAAACAAAGTACCAAGAGTCCCCAGGAAAATAAAAAAATCAAAGGTTTTTAGAACGAGAAATCATGCATGAGACTTACTGAAGCTAATGCTTTCCCAAGTGCATCCCCTGAACTGCCAGCGGTGGTTCCTCGGTTACCTGAAAACAGAGAAGACAAAATCACAAGGAATGAATAAGCAAATGGAATATCGAGCCCAGGAATTTTAGGACTAGGAATGAGAATTGGAATTTATTGGCCAAGTGTGTCTGGACACACAAGGAATTTGTCTCCGGTGCACATGCTCTATACCAGGGATGGCGAACCTTTGAGATACCAAGTGGCTGGACAAGTCTCGGTTAATGAGTTGTGGCTCGTAATGTCATCGCATGGCGCCTCTATTCTCTTTCTGAGCATGCTCAGCTCTGAGGCGATGCTGGGGCGACTTGACTCGCGTGCCAGCAGAGAGGGCCATAGGTTTGCTCTATACTTACATACAGGCTATAATTGACAAGCAGTGATTACAATCGTAAGATACATTCATAATCATAAAGTATATTCATCATGTCGTGCACGCCTTGGGCGCAATCGACAAACCACGATGAAATAACAATAGGAAATTGGAACATCCGCACTGCCAAGTTTCTGTTTAAAACTGCTTGAATACATTTGTTCTGTCGGTACTAGAAACATTTTGAATATTTTGCATGCAGAAATTTAAAGAAGCCCCTTGATCATCCATTCTTAGTTGGGAGATATGCCAACATAGACGGCATGGTCGTTCGCGAGGAGTGCCACTTATCATCCAACTTGCTAAGGAAATTGTTTTTAATTTATCAAGGAGAGAAGCAACCTAGAACGAAGGATAAATTGCCTGATCGTGAGAACAATTAATCGGCAAAACAACTTGCCTCCAGAAGTTGTGAATGTTCCAACACTGGAGACTTTTAAGAAGAGATTGGACCACCATTTGTCTGAAACGATATAAGGTCTTCCTGCCTGAGCAGGGGGTTGGACTAGAAGACCTCCAAGGTCCCTTCCAACTCTGCTATTCTGTTATTATTAAAGGAGGGTGCAAAAAATGCATTTTGGCTTGATTGTTGTTCCTGCTGGGAATTTTAACTTAAAAAATATTACTGTATTCCAATTGTTTATAGCTGGGTGTTCTGTAGCTTTGACTACCACCTCCCAAACATCATGACTATATAGGAAACAAAGCTAAGAGCCAAAATGTGTTCCAAGTTCCCATTTTTATATAAGAAAGAACACTCAAATGTCCCATGCTATCCAAAACCTGGGACAAAGTGTTAGAACATGGAAATATTTTGTCCAAACCTAGAGAATTCTCGTTTTATTTATTTATTTCACACTGTTACACGCACTCGAGCCAAGCGGGCTCCAAAGTGGCTAATAACAGGGGGGGGGAAACACATTAAAATAGAACACATTATAAATCAAACAGAAGAAAGCAATGGTACCCCAAGGAACAGCTACAACATTAAATCCATAGAATGTCCGTTTCCCCATCTGTCTCTGGGGATGGGATGAATGCTAATGCTTAGGAAAGCAGGAGAGAGAGAGAGAGAAAGAGATGTGTGTTTTTTCTGTCCTGTGGCTACACCACCTCCTTCCTCTACTACAGGGAGTGAGATCTGGGACTCTAACTGGTTCCTTTCCACTCAGATTTTGTGACTAGGAGGAGTTGGAGATTGTTTCAAAGGGATTGCAGTTCTTTATTTAATTTCTTAATTGCCGGGAAATTATTTATTTCTATCCTGCCTTTGTTATTTCTACAAACAACTCAAGGCGGCAAACATATCCAGTAAACCTTCCCCCGCCTATTTTCCCATCAGCGACAACCCAGTGAGGTGGCTTGGGATGAGAGAGAGTGGCTGGTCCAAAAACACCCAGCCGGCTTTCGTGGCTAAGGTGGGACTTGAACTCAGGGCCTCCCGCTTTTATTAACTCAATTGTTCATAAAAGCAATTGTTTGTTTTATTAAATTAACCCTAAGGGAAAGGGTTTGTAACAGGTTCACATGGGAGAATGAGGTTACTCTAGCTAATGAGCATGGACACCGAAGACAAATTCCTTGTGTGTCCTGACACACTTGGCAAAATAAATTTTGATCCTGATTCTGGAAGGCTGGGTTCAGGGTCAGCCCCCAACCTTTCCCCACTGGGTCTAAAACCACCCAGTCTCTTCTTCACTGATCCGTGTGATCCTCTCTTTGTAATCCTTGTTTATAACAGCAACTCCCAAGGATCTCTTTATCTGTTCCACTTGGGTGCCTCTAGGATTTGTCGCGTCTCTATGACTGAAGTCGATGAAATTAAAAATGGGCACTTCCTAAAGGAAAGCAACCTCCACTTTCTGGTGTTAAAAAAACGACGTTGAGTAATCTTGCCGATGAATCGAGGTGGCATTCAGCCTCCTTCCTCCCCTCCCCAAGCAGCAGCAGCAGTGGGTGTGTGGGAGGGGTGTGTGTGTGTGGGAAGGGCAGGGGGATTAAAAACAAGTCTCCACGTCTATATGTAATAGACGTGTGAGGGATGAAGATTCTATGTCTGGCTGCCAGAGAGGGGAGGCATTACTGGGTACGTCCCCCAGACAGGGGCTTAAGCCTAATAGATCTATTTCTGCCTGCTGGGCTCCCTTGGCCCAAAGCCACTCCTGAGGGATTAACCTTTATATGCGAGGAAGACACATAAGAAGGGGAGGAATTTGCATTCGAAGACTGGCAACGCACTCAAAGCAGTTTATGTGGGTGTATGATTAGGAAGCAGACACATCCAGAGTTATTTCTGCCCCATTCTTCTCCCTTCCATCATGGTTGGGGCCCCATAGCGCGCCTCTAGGTCTAAAATCCAGCCAAGTGTTTGACATCTTGTCTGTAGTGCTACAGGGTTTCCCGCCTGAGCAGGGAGGGGGTTGGACTAGAAGACCTCCAAGGTCCCTTTCAACTGTCATTTTACTATTTCAATCTTATTGGAACTGCTGCTTTCAATCATGCTCACAACGCCAAGAGGTTGGTTTCCATTGCTTCGCTGTGCCCGCTCTTTTGACCCCCCTCCCTCTTTGTCTGACCCAAAATTAAACAGAATCAAGAAATATTTTATTCATCCCTCTTGACTTAAACCACAGAGATGGAGAAGAGAGGGTGGCTTGTTTGTCTTGGCTGGCTATTGGCTGTTGAAAAGATCTAGTCTCTCCAATGGGGATTCCCAAACGCTGCTAGAGTTCCTAGGGCAGCTCAGCCCCTTAAAATGAAAACAGGCGCCCTTAAATGTAGCTCCGCGGAGGGAAAAAGAGAAAAGCGTTTACCCATGACATTTTCTGTCCCACCGATCGGGGGAGTGTGGCTGGACACTCCGTACTGAGTGGAGGCTGAAGAAAATCCAGGGACGGATGCGAGACCACCGTTGACTTCGCCCGAATGCATCTGGTAATTCTGGAAGGGGAGCAAAGGAAGGCATTTACACAAAAGGAGGAAGGGAACACACAATGGAGCAGAGGTCTCCAACCTTGGTCCCTTGAAGGCTTGTGGACTTCAACTCCCAGAATTCCTCAGCCAGCATAGCTGGCT
>JANHFO010003746.1:21726-34015 GCA_032468095.1 Pareas carinatus
AACGAGAACCTAATAGTATCTAATATAGTGTTGCTGCAAAATGTTACCTTTTAGTTATGCTTCTATACCACTGAGTCTATCCAGTATCGTGAAAAAATCAGATGCATATCATCATCCCAGTTAATAGTGACAATTAAATAAAGTTGGGGAGTTTTCTTTAAATGGCAAGACTAAAATTACATAGGAATGTGATGAAAGAGTACAAAAAAAGTGACAAGCCATTCAGAGACTCAAGAAAGATGAGAATGGTGACTACTGAGTATCTATTTAGAAAAAGAACCATTTTGTTTTGAATGTGATTTTATATTCTAAATCTAAATCTATTTTTGTACATGAATGACAAATGAATTAATCTAAAAGCAAGGTTTGATTACTTTTAAGGAATGATTGAGAGAATAAATGAAAGATACAAGAATGATATGAGATAGGCCTTATCATTCATTCACTCATATCTAGAATCTCTCAATCACAAAACAAATAGGGACCCTAAGAAAATTTCTTTCTACCAATGCAATTCGATCAGCCCCAGAAAAAAGAGAACAAACCAATACACAGAAATCCCCACTTCCTGTCCACAAAGACAGTTCAGAAAGATGCTATGACTGAAGTTACTGAAAGCCATTTAAAGACTAAGAAGGTCTAAGATGTACTACCCCTTCCAGGTTCTACCATAGTTCATCCACAAGTTCAATCAGTGCAATTATCAGTAAGTGTTTTAAAGTTTTAAATGCTTCCCCTGTCCAGAAGGTGGTACACATCTCCGATTCTTAGATGAGGAAGCCTGCATTGCCTGACAGATGCTTCCATCATCATGTGGCCAGCATGAAAATATGGAGCGCAGTAGTCTTCCTGCTGAAGCAGTACCTATTTATCCACTAACATTTGTGTGCTTTCAAACTGCTAGGTTGGCAGGAGCTGGGATGAGTAACAGGAGTTCACTCCGCCACGTTGCACTGAGATCTCAAATGCAGACTATCAGCTTTCCAGCTGGCAAGCCCAGCGTCTTAATCACTAAGTCACTGCGTCATCCCTATCAGTACTATACACAGGCCTGAAATCAGACTGAAGAAGATCTAAATGAATTTTTAGTAGTGGTATGACCGTATCTTGAGAAAAAAGAGTGAACATGGAAGAAAGGGAAAAATGAAAGAAACTAAAGTGAAAGGAGAAATACTGCAGGGGGAAAAGTATGAATCGTATATAGATTAATCTCCCAAGAGAATGATGAGAATGTGAATTTAAGGAAAATGAAGTGAAAGTTGTTTGGAAACAATTATGTGTTCCACCTTGAGGAAAGGCGAAATATAATTAATGATTAATAATACATATGAAATAGGATGTTTAGTGGGAAATAAGACTGCAGATAAGGCAAAACGAATGTAAGAAAATGATTGCGGCAAAAAGGACAATTGAGAAAAAAGTTGCTAAGAATGCAGTAAGATAACAAAAATTAATAGTCAGAAGGAATAGCAGAACTGTTTTGATGGGAATTTTTCTTTAAAAAATGAAAGCAAGAGAAGAGGACTAAACAAGGATCTCTGAGCAAACATGCCAAAGAGAGGAGTGAGACAAGAGGCAACACAGGCCAGAGCTGAATAGGAGACAGTGAGAAAGAGTTAGGACCATCTCTCCTATAATCTCCACGGTATATCCATCCATTAGGGTAAGAGTAGTAAAGACTGGCAAGATTGTGTCTATTGAGTGTAAGCAAATAAAGAATTGAATTTTGGCTGGATTATTCCATGTCCTTCTTGGGCTGGTCCTGCTTTTGCTGTTAAGCCCGGGGCCCTGATGACACGGGTGACCCTTTTTATGTTATATTAACTGTGATGATTGTTAGTGCCATTGTGAGTTGTCTCAGCTGCTATTTGTTATTTATACTGTTTTTATTGTGTTTTTGTTAGCTGTTCTTGAGATGGATGGCCATCTAAATAAATAAATAAATAATAAAGACCGTGCTTTGTGAATACCTGCTCTTTTCCTTATGCCCATCAGCTATTCATGTCTCCCTTGCTATTGTATATCTCCTAATAAAGCAAATGCTATTTTAAAAAGACACTTTGATGCCAATTTCTGTAAAGCTTGTAACTTGACATCATACTTCAGAAGATAGATCTCTGCAGATAAGTCATCAGGTTTAAATTGCCCTTGTGCTTTTTAACCCACAGGAAGGGCATTTTCTTTCTTTTGGTTTTGCTCCTATCCTTTCTTTTGGGTTAGGTGAGGGAAAACAATGAGGAATCACGGCTGTATGTACCACAGGCTGTTCTGGTTGGGCAGGCCAGTCCCAGGGGAACAAGATATTTTAGAACTTGGTTATTAATTTTTTTCACTACTGCCACATGCAAAAATGAACAGTTTATTACTATTTGCATTTCTAAGGAACCTGAAACAACCATGACAATCCCCTCTTTGTGCTGAAGAACATTTCATTTCTAAATTACCACACATTTCTACTAAGTAGTTGTTAATTGTGCTCTAGATTAAATATATTTAGACTTTTGCTTCCATCCTTTTATAGCATCAAACGTTTGCTATTTATAGGCAATTTTTTATGAAAGGATGAATGACTCTTGCCTGCTTTCTGGACTCTTTCCAGACTCCAGTTTACATTCTTGGAAAAACACTGGTAATTATGTTCGCCTCTCAAAAAATAACATTAAAAAAAAAAATTACCATGAATATTAAGACAGTAAACTGCTGGGGCAGCTATCAGTTTGTTCCCTCTCCACATAATGAGAGAAGAATCAAAGAAAAGTCATTTCAATGTTATCACCTATAATCAGGAAATTAAGTGAAGCTGATTAAATACAATAAACTCAATTTGTATTAATAGTAACTATATTAATAGTTAATAATTGATAATAATTTATATTATTAAATAATAATAATTAATAGTAACTATAAATACTGCATAATGCTTAGGAAATAATACCGTGTGTGGTGCCAAGAAGCTACATTTATTCCATAATCACAGACAGCATATTATAATAATCTTGGTTGAGAAACTGACCACAGGCATTGCAAATGATTAATTATCCAAAGCAAGCTAAATATATGCCACTGATGCCATCAGTATCATGACTATTAATGTCAAAGTAAAATTATATGTAAATAAATACCCTAAACAGGTAACAGATTTTCCATATGTATTTCCAAAAATAAAGTTTCTAATCAGTATTTTTAAAAATGTGAAATTAAACCAATTGTAGATAATCATATGTACGGTAAGTGATGGATAATGGTTTTGATACATACAGGGAAAAAATCAATTTTTACAGATTAAAATCTATATGGACAGATGATAATGCTAAAGAAATAATATATATATTTGTGCCTGTGATTTAAAGGGAAGCCTATTCTCCGGAGATTTAGACTATCATTCATAGAATATGAATGGATCTAAATTCTATTTCAGCAAATGTTTCTCGTTATTATATGAGGATACAATATAAAGACTTTTTTTCTAGCAAAAGCTCTGCTTAAAAGGTATAGGATGCTCACAGGCTTATTCAGTATGCATTCATATTATTTGCAGGGTTTTCCAGTCTTACGTCACCATTTCTTCTATATGACAAGGCCCTTTAATGGTTTTGTTTCTTATTATCAGAATAAAATATTGGCATAAAAACAAATTTGGTATCTGTAAAAGCATTAAAAACAATGTTTTGTCACGACAGGGAGCAACATCAAAACAAAAACAAAACATAGTCCAAATCTGTATTTCTTAAAACGGGCACCAACAGGGTAACACAACCTTTTTGTAATTACAAATATTTATGACAGTTGTAACATCCCCAGGTCATGTAATCATCACTGGCAACCTACTTACAAGGAAAGTCAATGGGAGAAGCCTGATTCGCTTAACAACTTCAGTGATTCACTTAACAAATATAAAAAGGCTGTAATATTGGGAATGACTCACTTAAGAACTGCTTTGCTTAGCAATGGAAACTGTGATCTCAACTGTGGTTGTAAGTCAAGGACTTACTTCTCAGGCATCAGAAGACAAGCAAGGCACAGATTCTTAGGCTAAAGAAGCAACATCCTTGCTTTTCTTCTTAAACACTCCATATTGCCAGATTCCAATTAAGTAAAAATGCTGAAATTCTACGAGAGAAGAGTAAAAGAATCTAGGGCTTTGTGCATCAAACAACAATGCTTTCATCCCTGAAAGGTCCATTGTAGTAATGATTATTCTAGTTTTTCTAAATGAAGCTGAGAAACATCATTAATTCATGTATGGATTCCCTAACAAAGTGCAAAACAGACTACTTCAGCACTGAGTATGGAAACGGCATTTATAGCCAGCAAAAAGTAGCTGTCATGGGATCTTTCAATGGTATTCTAGTTTTAACACTGGACATGAAGAAATATTTTCTCTGACATATTCACCATAAGCTTTCCTTTTAGACTGCATCTTCTTACGAAGTGTGTACATTTATATAAATCAACATCATGAAGTCACAGCAGAAGCAGAGTTGAAGTTGTACTATATAAATCTGCCTGTTCATTCATTTGGAAAGAAATGGTATAAATCAATCAATAGTGAAACAAGGTAAACAGTAATTCAATTATATATCATCCTATGGAATTAGGTTCCACTGGTTTTTTTTAAGTCTTAGCACTGCAACCCTACTTGTGCTTACTTAAAAGTGAATCCCACTTTTGAAATCAGGCTTATTATCTAGAAAAGTATTTAGGATTATAAACATGAAACCTATTCCTTCTTTTATTGTAATTCAAAAGTTGCTATAGAGAAAATCTACAGCACCTTGGTGAAACGTCTGGAGATGATGCAGTCAAGGGACAGCAATCCACCAAACTACTACTGGCCGTTTAAACCTTCTGTGGGCACACATACCTGTGTTACACAATTATTAGACACAATGACTGTATAGACTGTATAAACATTTTATGCTAGCTGTAAGACAATTTCGACATCTACTTTTCTTTCCAATTGACCACCTGGAGAATTGACACTTCATAATAGTGGTTGAAATACCTGTGAAAAACCCTGTCTAACTATTTTATACCAGTACTAAATTCTGTGTTGTTTTTGGGCTCCTTTTAACATATGTTATCAGTTTCATGCTAGACCATCGTATCTAGGGAAAGAAATGAAAGAAAAAAAGGATTCTCATTTTGAAATTCCAGCAATTCACAATCACTGCTATTTCCCCCCAGCAAACATCTTGAAGGATCCCCTGCATGGTAAAGATGTCAAAGCTTTAGGATTAGGTTGGGCTATTACAGCAGTCTAACATGCACACTAAAATGAAAAACAAGATGCTTCCAAGTTTCAGGTTTTCTTTTGAGGATCACATTTTAAGCAAGATTAGAATCTTGATCATCTCAATTTTTTTATTGTCACTTGGTTGAAGCTGGATAGTGAGAAAACATCACTCTCATCTCAACTTCAATATTTGTATGTTTGCGTGTGTAGGTCTAGGTGTGTTCGGGTCATTTCTCATGTAGAATAGAGAATATCTTGGCGACATTTCGGCAAAGTCTCACTCGCCATCTTCAGGCTGGTGCTTTTGGCTTCTTGCTAGCAAGAAGTACTCACAGATAAAAGGCAATTCCGATCACATCTCACTCACACTAGCAAGAAGCCAAAAGCACCAGCCTGAAGATGGCGAGTGGGACCTTGCCGACACATCGCCAAGATATTCTCTATCTTACATGGGAAAAGATTCGAACACAACCAGACTTACATACATACATACATATACATACACACAGACACATATAGTTGTATGTGTGTGTATATATGTATGTATATATATATGACAGAGAGAAAGATGACTTTGTTTCTATCTATCTTTGTTTCTCTCTATCTATGTTTTCTTGTCCCTCATATAATTATGTCTCAAAGGAATGGAGTAGATTTTAACTTGAGGAAGATAGCACAAGCTCCTTTTTCTTCCCCAACATCTCATTTTGCAGTCTCCTCTCTATTGCCCTCCCTCTCTCCTTTTCCTCTCACTTGTTTATTTCTATTACAATAGAGGTGAAAAACAACAGTACATCTGACTCTAGCAGCTATTTACTAGGGTATGCATATAAAGAGTGAAAGATGTGCATGAGAGTTTTAAGAAAAAATGGTTTTAGAAAGTGGTAAAATGTGACTGAATGAATTTGCCCTACTTTGTTGGCATGTTCCCTTTTATAAGTGAAAGTTTTTCCAGTATTCTCCTAGCAACCTTTATTGTATTGATGGGTTTTCTATTCAGACCATTTTTGCTTCTGCTTTAGCTGCTAAGTGCCTGTAGTACTTATCAGGTGACTAAATACAGCTTAAGCACCAAGGATTGCTGGCCACAGAGAGAATTTTCTTATAATCAGAGAAAATGGCTCTATTGGTAAAGTGATACAGTTGCTAATACTCAAATTGTACCAGAAGACATTACATTCATTGAAAGAAATCCACATCTTACAGCACTTATTGAAGTGGTAGTTTATTACTCAGAAAATACATAAAGAGCAGTGCTGAATAAGATCAAAAGTCAATCTAATTCTGTTCTCATAGTGACTAACCTAATGCTACTCAGGAACTCATAAACTACAACAAAAACCCAAAAATCTCTCTGTCCCATTTTTCCATGACCATAATCTTACACTACATCTAAGATTTCCAGTAACTAAGTCTGGCTTGTTTCCAGCAATTCACTAATTAGTATACATTCCAGTAATGGCAAGAGACATAATTTATTTCCTATTCTTCTCCTGCTTTATTTGCAATTAGAACAGTATTTTAGACCTGCCCATATTTAGAAATGGTACATGACATTTTAATATTGAATTTTGGTAAGCTGTTCACTGTTGGATAAATTAAAATATCAACTAGGTTTAGAAGAGAGTAAACAAGTAGTCCTTGTTTAGGGATCACAATTGGGATGCAATTCTGTTGCTAAATGGGAAATCATGTGATTGTAATGGCACTTTCCAGCTTGAAACTGACAAGACTGGTCAGTTTCACATCATGGGTTTTTGTTTGTCTCCTAACCATTCACCAACCCTTTGGAATGCTCACCAGCAAAAGGATAATTAGCAAGAAGAGAAATGATGTTTGTATTTATATTCAACAGAGATAAGGGTTTAGAAGAAAGCAAGCAGGCACACAATTAGACAGGTCTAGGACAACTCGCCATGGCTGACTTGCCACGGGACAATTCAATGCAGGATAATTCAGGAGAGGGACGTCAATTGCAATGAATCTTGTCTTGCTTTAGATTTGAACCTTCTCAAATTAGAAGTCCTTGGGGTTGGAGTGAGCTGCAGTTCTAATTGTCCCTCTCTTGAGTTATCCTGCATTGTGGCGAGTTGTTCACTGTGAGTCAGCTGCAGCGAAATGGCCAGGACAAGTTGACTGTGGCAAGCCGTCCCACTCTACAATTGGGAATGCACACCAAAAGCACTATGCTGGTACCAGCAGCCACAGGTTTGCTATGCAAACAGCCCAGTGTATTCTCCATTGAACGCCCACTTACTCTCTTATAATCCTTTCCTCTAAAACCTCTCCACTCTGCAGGGGAGAAGTCAGGTAGGAGAGATTGCCTACAGAAATTGCTTATTTTTTTCTTTCCCTTTCCTTACAAAACAGAGAGGAAGGGATTACAAGGGAGTATGCAGGCACACAGTACGAAATATACCAGACTGCTTTCATAGCACACTTTCAGCAGCCAGCACAAGTACATTCCTTTCTACATGTATTACCCTATGCTGTCCTTATTTTCTTGTAATCCCTTCCTCTCTAATCCTTCTACTCTGCAAGAGCAAAAGGAAAAAGAAAAACAACAGGTCAGGCACAGGACAATGCAGACTGATTGTAATGGTGATCATATGACTGCGGGATTATAGAAGAGTGGTCAGGATTTAGGATCACAGTCAAGAGAGGACTCAGTCTAAAGTCATTACATGTTCACAAACCCTCCAAATCCAGCCCCCCTTTGAATTTTGTTAACTTTTATCTAGCACCAATGTGGTGTTGACTGTTAGTTGTTCAGATTCTTGTGTATAGGATTGAGTAATAAATTTTCTGAACTGAAACTTATGTGTGATCCTGATTCTTCATACCTGACATTCTGGCCAACTCACAGTCAAATTGTATATTTAAAAAAACAGGTAAGCAAGGAAATGCAAAGACACATTTGGTTAAAGTTGGCTGTAGTCTTTTTAAATCAGGTCACATTTGCTTTGAAGTGAAATAGAAACCTATCTTCACTCTGAGATCCAATACTAACAAATCTAAATTCTCACAGGTAAAGAAACTTCCCAAATCAGTGATTTCTATCATTTTATACATTTTTATCAACTCACTCCACTTATTTTTAAATATTCTTTTGGGACCCATTAACAAAATTACCAAGTACATTTACACTTTGTCAAAAGTAAAACTGACTCAATAACACCAGTTTTTCTTTTCATGTTTATGAGATTTATTCAAATTGATAGCTTGCATAATTTGCCTATAAGCATGTCCCTATATTTTGCAGTCAAGAGCAGACATGCAGCAATCATACCTTAGCCTTCTGTCAACTTATGCTTAAAGATATATCAAAAGAAAAAATAGTGATTTCTATATTCTTATCTTTCATAATATTGCCATTGTCTTCAAAAGAACAGTTTTAGTTCAACAGCAGTAATTTAGCATACCCACACATAACATTCTAAGATAATTCCTTATCTAAAAGCAATGAAGATAAACCCTGTTCAACAAGAGGTCACAGAGGGTATACTGTTGTGTCCTGGGCGGGCATTCCCGAGCGCAGGAATACCCAGAGTCACTGATTGGCAGGCTGCCCACTTCCACCCTGTATAAAGGGCAGCCGGCCTGACCATGTGGTGCCATTTACTGGAGTTTCACCATAACCCTTAAAGGTTTTCAACTCAACTTGACACTGCCTTATTCCTTGCAGACCTCTGATCTCTGGATCTAATATTGGCGATGGAAGTGTGGCCACAGAACAACAGGCAAATAGGCAAAAAAATAAACACAGCTCGAGCTGCAGACAGCAGCAACCGAGCAGCAAAAGTGGCCTAGATGTGACCAGCCAAAGGCGAACGATCGAGAAAGGCAAAAGCAACCGGAAAAAGCTCACGTCGAACAAGGCTAACTAAGCAAACCTGCACAGCAGGAACAAAGGCAAATTCAAAAACCAGGAAGAAATCTAAAGAATGGCCACCCAGATAAACACATTGGAACCATTTGACCCCGCCTCCAAGAGCTGGGAGACATTCATGGAGCAGTTCAAATGCTTCATCAAAGCCAATGACCTAGCCAACTTACCATACATAAGAATGCGGACAACATTCCTAAACCTAAACGGCAAGGCCGTATTCAACGTGGCTCGAACAATACCTGACCCAGCATACTCAATCCCCTGGAAGGACCTCAAAAAGGCCCTCAAAAACCACTTCACTCCAGCAAAAATGGTGTTGAGATTTGAACTGAGGAATCGCATGCAGAGAGCGGGGAGAAATGCTTCAGTATTCACAGCCACACTCTAAGAAATCGAAGTCCAGTGCAAATACCTGGACTGCCTAAACGAAATCCTGCTCGATCAATTCATTTGGGGCCTCAGGGACAAGGTGCTTCAAAAAAGACTAATGGGGAACGGGGAATAACCCTACACACCGCAGTCGATAAGACCCGCGTGGCAGAGATGACAAACATGGTGGTCACTCTGCAGGCAAAAATTCCAGAAGCGGAACCAGAGGACAAAGAACAAGTCCACCACAGCCACAAGAGCGAGGAAGAATCAGAAAGCGGCATGAACAAGGAGGTCTATCGCACAACCAAACAGGAAGACAAACCAAGCCGCAAATGCCCTGGGTGCAGAGGAGACCACACCAGAGCAGCATGCCATTTCCGTGAGTCATACTGCCACAAGTGCGGCAAGAAGGGACACATAGGCAAAGTCTGCAGATCATCGGAACAATCCCCACACCGAAAAAACTGCAAACAGTCCGGCAAAGCTGATTACTTCGCACGCCACAGGACCTGAAGGTCATCCAGCAACAGCAACAGAGGATACCAAGACACCAGGAGGCATGACACCAATACACACCAGATGAGAGTCTCCAGTGATGAAGAGATGCGGAAGTTCATGCTGATGGTGAACCTGTGGCAGAAACCATGCCGAATGGAAGTGGACACCGGATCAGCCATCACCATAATCTCCTGGCAGAACCTCAAGGTGGCAAACCCAGAACTGCGCTGAACAGACCTCGACCAATCAACAACATCCCTGAGGGACTACCAAGGAAATGGCATCCCAATCCTGGAGCAACTCAACGTCTCAGTAACATACACAGGGCCACTCAAGATCACAGTCATCTGACTCAATCTACCAACCCTACTAGGACTGGACTGGTTCAAGAAACTTGGCATTGGGCTAACGAGCATCCATGGAATCTGGGAAGCTAGCATCAACAGCCTCATCCATGAGTTCCAGGACGTCTTTAACAGCAGCCTGGGGACCCCAATAAACTTTTACCTAGACCCTACCATCAGCCCCATTAGACTAAAACTGCAGCAAGTTCCCTTTGCACTCAAAGTGCGAGTGGATACTGAACTAGATAAGCTCATTGTGCAGGGAGTCCTGGAACCCAATGACCATGCGAGGTGGGAGACCCCAATAGTCGTCCCCTTAAAGAGCGACAGCTCAATCTGCATCTGCACAGATACAAGTACACGCTCAACAAGGCCTTACAGCAGAGCGCCTATCCCATGCCTGTGATCCAGCATCTACTACACTCCCTGGGGCCAGGAAAAGTTTTTGCAAAACTCGACCTGGCCCAAGCCTATCAACAGCTCTCCATTGACAAAACAACAGCAGAAGCTCAAACTATAGTTACACACCGGGGTGCATTTAAATGCAACCGGTTGCAATTCAGAGTCAGTGTGGCCCTGGGCATTTTCCAGAGCATCATGGAATGATTGCCACTGAAAATACCCGGGGTCACGCCCTATTTCGATGACGTGCTCGTCACAGCTGAACATGACTCACAATTGCACAAATGCCTTAGAGCCATTCTAACGGCATTCTGGAAAGCCAGACTGCACTTTAAAAGGGACAAATGTAAGATAGGGGTCACCAAAATATATTTTCTCGGGTACAAGATAGACTGTCAAGGGATTCACCCAACAGCCAACAAAGTTAAAGCAATCCAAGACACTCCCACCACAAAAAACTGTCAGGAGCTCCAGGCATACCTGAGACTACTAAATTTTTATAACTCATTCTTAAAAGGGAAAGCAACAGTTTCTGACCCACTCCATAAACTACTAGGGAAGAATACCCCTTGGAACTGGGACACGAGGGAGGACCGAGCCTTCAAGGCAGCCAAAGACCTCCTCTCAGAGGAAACCTTCCTTATCAGATTCAACAGCACACTTCCCGTAGTGATAGTCTGTAACGCTTCTCCTTTTGGAGTTGGAGCAGTACTAAGCCACAAACCTCCCAACAGAGAGGAAGCACCCATAGCCTTCCACTCCCGCACCCTGTCCAAGGCTGAGAGAAGCTATAGGAAGCTATTGGAACATTGCTATCCTGTCACCGCTAGTCTTTCTTTTCACCAGATCAGACAAATCCAGTTCCTACAACCATTCATGTTTACCTCCAGCTCCCTAATCATCTTTGTTGATCTTTTCTGCCCTCTTTCCAGTCTCTATGTCGTTTTTATATGGTGACCAAAACTGAATCCAGTAGTTTAAGCATGGTCTTACTAAGACCCTTATAAAGCAGTACTGATACTTCACATGATCTTGATTCCATCCCTCTGTTAATGCAGCCTAGGATTGCACTGGATTTTTAGATTGCTGCCACATGCTACTGGCTCCTATTGAAGTGATTGTCTACTAGAACTCCAAGATATCTCTCACAGTTACTGCTATTGAACCAGGCTTCACCTAATCTGTATCTGTATATTTGATTTTTCTTGCCTAAGTGTAAAACCTTAGTTTTCTCTATATTGAATTTCATTTTGTTAGATAGAATCCTGTGTTCAAGTCTGTTGAGATCCATCTGAATCTAGAGCCTATTTTCTGAAGTTTTGGCTATTTCTGCTAGTTTAGTAATGTCTGAAAGTTGGATAAGTTCCCCCTTCTATTCCTTCATCTAAATCATTTCTGAAAATGTTTCTGTGACATGACTGCAAATAAAGGCAATGTGACTTTGAGTCGTATTAACAGAAGTACATATACGGTATTTTTCGCACCATAAGGCGCACCAGACCATAAGACGTGGGATGCTGGGAACGCGCCAATTCAGCCTGCAGAGCG